>JAASFW010000319.1:0-23183 GCA_023334005.1 Globisporangium orthogonon | reverse complement strand
TTTCGAGGTAGAGCTTCATTGCTTTCCGATAGAGCGCGTTCGGTCGAGCCAGGAAGAGCGCCTTCGAGAGAGCTGAGTCGCCACCAGTACTGAGCAGTGGTGACGACGACGACGACGTTGACATGCACATCTTCTGCAGCTGCAGGCGCCGATTCCAGATTTTCTCATGGAACTCGCGCTTCTGTGATGCGAAGTCTGGCAGACGCATGGTACCGAGCTTGCTCGCAATCTGCTGGGATACCTCTGGTAGCATTGGCAGCGCAATCTCGCTCGAGCTGGCGGAACCGAAGACGAACTTACCCGCAGCAAACTCGAGCTTGACGACATTGTGTGGGATCTCGACATCGTCCAGCTGCCGGGTATGCGCTCCAGCAATGAAGGGCACCGGTGCCTCCAACAACGTGCTGAGGTCGAGCGAGTCCGGGATGTTCGGGATGTATACGTGAAGCCATGTCAGTGGAAACACCAGACACTTGGCAGCCTCAGCGATCGCTGTCGCGAGGACACTGTCAGCGCACACGATGAGAATCCGGTGCTCGAGCAGTACGTGGTGGTAGAGCTGCAGCATCACCCTGGGCTCGACCATCATGAACGCATACGTCATGAGCTCCGCGTCCATTTCGAATGGGAATTCCTGTAGCAGCGGACGCTCCAGTACGATTTCAACATCAGCGATGGAGATCTGCACGGCGAGTCCTCGGTGGGGCACAGGAACCTCATGGAAGAGATTGCACAGTGTCCTCTCGATGCCGAACCACCGCTCGCCAGCGGTGGTTGCACGCTCGTCGTTAGCGCGGGACTGCCGCGTGCCGAGCAAGAAGAGCTGCTCGAGGTAGCGTAACATCTGGGTGTAGAACGGTCGCTTGCCAAGCAGGCAGATCGCTTTTGCTTGGTACTGGATGCCGTTGCCACTGATGCCGTTGATGTTGTTTTCCTCGCGCTCTCCGCTGGCAATGTGCGCTTCCGATGAAGGTAGCAGCGTCTCGTAAAAGCAAAGCGAAGCACCGTACAGATGATCGCCGTTGATGTTCGTGAGCGCGAAGACATTGTGGACCGGTGGCGGCGGGAGCGCTCTCTTGTCCCAGTCTTTGCCGAATCCGTGCGGAAACATGAACTTCAGAAGTCATGAGATACACCAATGAGCTCATGAGGCACTCGTCCTCCGCATGATCGATCAATTCACATCTCACCATCGTCACACTCTCGCAGAATTCGCGCGCGCTCTCATTGTCGGCATCAGGATACGCGAACACCAACTCTGCCTGGGCGTCTGTGGGCAGTTTGGCAATTAGAAGCACGCTACGCCGGACTTGCTTGTATCCTGCAGCAGCTGTACACGCAATACTAAACAAGCTTCGCACCTTCCTGCGGCTTCGTTGCCACCACGAAGAGATCTACGACGCGCTCTTCGCGAGCCATCTCTGCTTCTCGTCGTGACGGCGTATCTTTTATGGCCGAAAGGACGCCTGTCAAAGTCCTGAATTCAGCGTTTGGATGAGGGACTTTCGGTACGATTAGGATTCATTGGACTACAGATAAAATGCGAAGTTAATCTGAGCTACAAGTATATTTTATGGTTGAATTGTCCTCTCCCTTCCGATGACTTGAGAATTGTGAGTGGACGATTCGTCCGCTTGAGCAATTTAATTGGTGTGCATAAGATATTGTTGTCGACCGATCCAGCGCCCACAACGAACCAAGCACCAGCGGCACTGCTGTATCTGGCCATCATTTGCACGCAGAGAAGGAACGAGCGGGTGTATTGAACTCTTGCGCTTTACTTGTGTCGGTCAACCGACGATCTGGATCGCGACACAAACAGGTGCAAAACGGGGGAGTTCGGAGATGCTGCTGATCGCAGTCACTTCGCCGCTCACTACGGTGAACACCTTTCAGACTGCCTGCCTGCTTGCCTTTCTCGACAAACCCAACGAGGAGTGAAGACGAGTAGACCGTTTAGCCCCAGATGTCACGGACGTATCGCTGGCTTGCAGTCAGAGCGCTCAGACACGCGTCCGCGTCGTCCTTGCTCAGCTTGCCGTGTTCCTGGAGAATGTCGCGAAGCGCCTCGTGGACGTCGCGAGCCATCTGCATGCCGTCTCCGCACACGAAGACGTACCCACCGGACTCCAGCAGCGCCTTTGCGACCAGTTCGCCGTTCGCACGGAGATCGTGCTGAACATAGTGTTTGTCCTCCTGATCGCGCGAGAATGCGGTGAAAAGTTTACGAAGAGTGCCGTTCGCGACGAACGCCTGCATTTCCTCCTGGAAGATCCAGTCCTCGCTGCGGCGTCGGTTGCCGAAGAAGAGGTAGTTCTCCTTGGATCCGCGATCAGCAGCGGCGCTGCTTGCAGTCGACTCGTGGTTCTGCATCGCCTGCCAGAGTCATGCAAGTGTCAATGATGCATGAGTTAATCGTCGCAATACATAAGCTCCACAGCCTGAAACGAAATGCTCATGAGCGCACCTCTAAGTAGCGATGTTGCAGGAAACCCATGAACGGAGCAACTCCCGTGCCCGGTCCGATGAGCAGCAGCGGCCATTCATGACTCACAGGCGGCCGAAAGTCGCGAGTGGCGCGCAGGTAGATCGGAATCTTCACATCCGGAGTCTCTACTGGTCCTGTAGAAGACACTGTGCGCAGCAGCGGCTGAGCGATACTGTCCAACCAGTTCGTGCACAAGCCGCGGCGTATGATCCCGGTTGCGCCGACCGCATTCTCCACGACAGTCATCGCGATAGTCAATCGGTCTGGATTCGCCAGCGGCGACGACGCGATCGAGTAGTACCGGGGCATCAGCTGCGGGAGCAGGCTCAGAAGCTGCTCCAGCGGCGGGTTGCACGACGGAAAGAGATACAGGATCTCGACGAAGTTGAGCTGCTGATCGTCGACGAATTTCTGTTCAACGAGAGAGCGATAACGAAACATAACATGGTCAGTTCTGCGACACTTCCTGGGCAACGACACAAGCGCAGCTTACAAACCTTGTACTTGTCGGCGCCGGACTTGCTGCTCAGCACCAGCAGTCGCGCACGTTCCTCCTCGTCGGAGCAGTACGCGGCGAGCGCTCGCAGAGCCGCTTTCTTCGGAGACCCGAGGATGTCGGCGTGATGCAGGAAAGCCTCGCGAACAGTGCACGGTGACGGGAAGCGGTCGAACGCACCGGATTTTGCGGATGCCGGGCGACGAGGTGCGCGGCCCGTAGCAGCAGGCGCAGCCATTTCCAAGTGAAGCACTTTCTCTCCGCTGACGCCAAGACGAGCGAGTAGTGCTTCGACGTCGTCCGAGCGATTGGGGCACTTGATACCGATCGAGTCGCCTGGTGCATATGTGATGCCTGAGCCGCGGATGTCAATGTCCAGGCCAAGGACTTTGCGCTCCGACTGGCTCGTAGTCAAGTACTTGGCGCCGACAATCGTCGCCATGAACGGATGGCTGAGACTGTGCTCGATGCCCGCAGATTCGATCCTATTGCTCCCAGTCATCGTCGAGCTGGAGGCTGGCTCCTCGTCCACAAATCGCAGCGAGAAAAGCGCGGCCGGCATCTTGGGGATGTCGGCTGGAGTCTCTGTCGCACCGGAGAAGGGGCCAAACATCTTCTCGTACGTGATCAAGTTCGCAGGCAAAAATGATGGCAGCATCTTGGCAGTTCCTTGCTCGACTGCATTCGGGACGCTCTCGTTGCGTTGGGCACTGGTGCCGAAAGCATCAGAGCCTGATCCCTCCTGCTTCACCTTGAGGTCATTGTTAGATGCGGCACCAAGTCCAGCGGACTTGTCGAACGCGGTCCAAAGTCCGTCTGCCCACGGTTCCACGCTGTCTTCTAGACCAAGCGCCTCATCCGCAGCGCCTGCAATACCGACTCATGCACGTCAGCGTTCATCTATGGGCGCTTCCTCAATAGTCACGTATGATAGCTTCGTTGCTCGAACGTACACATGTTGTAGAAACGCTGTGCGCCGAGCTCCGTGAATCGCTTGTCGATGCTCTTCCCCATGTAGCTGTTCGCACACATGGCGCAGAGATAAGAGAGACCACAAGCCAGTCTGAGTATGATTCTTCCTTCATATCCGCTTCAAAGCGCCCTCCACATACACAACGCCGTGCGCACCAGAAGCGGTCGTAGTTGGTGTCGCCGAGACCGAGGACAGTGAAATGCAGTTTCGCGAGCAGATCGCTCGGCTGCGTTCGGCGCTTGACAAAGCGCCAGAACTTGCCGGCGTTGTCCGGCGGATCGCCGTTGCCCGTCGTGGAGCACACGATCACCACATGATGCTCGGATGCCTCGTACACCTTGGACTGTGGGATACAACACCACCCACGCGAGTGCAGTGTCAATCCTCCATATGACCTTGCATTCGCGTGCAAGTGGAAGGAGAGAGGCATCGTACGCTCTGGAAGTCGTCGAGCGGCAGCAGTGCAGCGTCGAGTTGGCGCTCGAGTGCTTCGCTGAAGAAGCGCTGGGGGGCGGGTCGGAGAGGTTGTGTGGGTTAGCAGGCTTGCGTCAAGGAGGGAGAAAGCGAAGCAGTTTGTTGGTGTCGCGCACGCCCGAAACACACACCTGCGCGATGGACTCAGCGGCGCCGGTCTGCGACCCGAAGAAGATGGTCACGGCTGGCGGCATCGCTGGCTGCTGCTGGCGGCGGGAGACTAGGAGCAGGAGCCGAGGCGGCTTTGGGAGCCACGAGATAATGCCGACGAACACTTTGACAAGCAAAAATGCCGTAGTTTGCCAAAGAGGTGAAAAGGGTGTGCTAATTGCAGGAAAACGCACGGGGAGGGCTCAAAATTCAGTTTTCCTTGCTCTGGGGAGCAATGGGAGCAGGCGAGCGCCAAGAGGCGCATGCAACTCAAGACAAAGAGGATCCGAGTATTGTGCCGGGACATCCTCTGCCGCAGAACTACTTCTCTAAACGAACATCTACGAACGAGGAGGAGGAGGCTCGAGCCGACGTCGCGCTCGACGGATCGAACAATCGTGCAGCCTCAGGCGAGCCAGCTTGCCAAGTCGAACGTGTGCGCAAACACCAAGGCACTTTTGTTGTCTACCATCTAGGAGGCATCGTCAAACACTCGAGCGACCTTGCGGCTTGTATGCGACCTCGCCATCACGCAACACTTGCGGCTTCCTCAGCGATCTCACAACGCGAATCGAGAGCACACGGATGGTACTCGGATCCCTCCACCACCAGTTTGTTGACTGCCGAGCGAGTACTGGAACCAGCAGCCGCCTGCAGCAGACAGGGCACAAGCTGTGGCCTTGTATCCCTTGCACCCGATACAATCCGAAGTAGAACAACAACAAAGATATCACTCCTGTACTTACAGTAGCTCTTGGTGTGGCTTGCGACAAGCGTCAAGTCGTTGGACACCACCGTCCGCGCGTCCAAGTGTAAGCGAGATAGGGTGCATGTGTGTCAATGTGTGTCAAGCAAGCAAGCAAGTAGCAGTAGCAGGAGCAGGCAGCGTGAAGTGAGGCTTGTTCTCGTGCTGGTTCACTGGATAAAAAAGAACAAAAATCAAAATCAGTCGGCAATCTATTTTTGAAAGTGTAGGCTAGGAAAATAATGTAGCCATGTCGCGCGAAGAGGCGTGTGCCTCGTCGAGTGTTCTACTTTCTGTGTGGAGGACAATGAACGCGGATCCAACGGCGAAGATATGCCTTCACATGCATACTCGAATACACAAGCAAGTATAGCGGCATCGACACGAAGAAGTGTCGCTACTGCTGCTGCTCTGCCTGTGCGTGTAAATGCGACTCGCCTCGCTGTGTGCCTCGGTGTGGAAAGGAAGGACGAGTTTCGTGACGAGCTTGAAGCGGCGCAGAAGCGGCTTTGTGGCGGACGGGAGAGGAGCACAGAAACCGCGCCGAATACGTCCCGAACGCCACGTACCGTCTGAGCAGCAGGCAGGAGGACCAAGCCTCGAATCAAAGCGAAAGCAAGCGCGTCCAACCAACACTCGAAGCATGGAAGCTGCACGCTGCTCCTCCATGCCGCGGAAAAGAGCCAGCAGGCGTCCTCGTGTGCACGAGCCGTCACCGCCATCAAGTGGCTTTCCCTAGTTTCCCAGCAGCAACAACATACGAACATATGAGCACATGTCAGACTGAGCGCTTCCCGAACCGCTCACCCAACCACAAACCTTTCATTCGTCTTGCTGCACAATCGTTTGCATCTTCCCCCCTTTTTCTTCCCCTCTCTCAAAAGCATGTCGCTGCCTTAAAAAGCCCACGCTAGGAGCACCGATTGTCCTCCTCCTCCTCCTCCTCCTCCTCTTCCCTCTTCACGCCACAAGGACTTGTGTGGTTAGCACTCGCAGCGCTTTTACCACTGCTTTCTCAGTTCCAAGCCAAAAAACTCAGGCGTGCTGTTGTTTGAATGCAAAATCCCACCTTCGCGAAAAATGCTTTCGTCCAAAATCCCGCTTCACATGCTTGGGAAACAATATACCCTCGTGAAAATGATCTCATGTCGCAAATCCAGCTTTTAGACGCTAGTATAGGAATCTCACAGAATCCAGTGATGGATATTGCTTGCAATACTCGATGTGTACCAAGTACTGTCCTTTTTCTTAAATGTATTTTTTCTTTTTTGCGCTTTCACTTGAATAAAGTAAGGCAAAATGTGCGCTACGCTTTGCTGCTGCTGCTGCTGCTGCTGCTTGCTGCCCACATTGTTTGTGCTGCTCCTGCATCTGGTTGTGTCTCGGCCAGAGGGCTGGTGGCTGCGAAGGGCAGCAGTGTGTGTGTATGTGTGTGTGCGCGTCGCTCTCTTTCTCGCTTGGTCACCACACCAACAAGCAGCGCCAACAAGCGCGTGCAAGAGTGAGTGAGGGTTCCCTGGCCTTCTCCCCTTTTCTCGTTTTCTCCCGGACCAGCCAGTTGAGCTGCTGTCTGGTGTCTGCTGCTGCTGGTGGTGTCTGCTGCTACTCAACAGCGAGCGCCACTCACCACCTTTTGCAGACTCCAGTTCTCTCTTTCTGCCCCTGGCAGAGGCGCACAAAGCGCACACAGCAGCAGCAAACGGGCCAGGCAGAAGAGCCACCCACTCGCTGTTCCGACCTCGACCCCCGACATCCACCAGACCACCTCGCAGTACTAGTTCACTGCGCAATCCTTTCGATCGGGAGATCGCCGCCCACTGACAGGAGACTCGCGGCTTCCGTATCCTGCCACGCTCGCACGCCATGGAGGAGACGGCGACTCACGACGACAGCGGCGGCGACGCTGCTGCCGGCAGCGACATCCAGCGCCAGCAGGAGGAACAGCAACAACATCAACTTGTCCCGGACCAGCCGCCTGGAGCCGCCGCCGCGCCCACCGCCGAGTTCTTGCTGCACGTGGCGCAGCAGATCAATCGCGGCTTCCAGACGTCGCTCGCACAGGTGAGTTCTGAGCTTGAGAGGACACCGCACCGAGCTTGTCCAGCGTGGCGAGGGTGTCCTGTCTGCATCGCCCTTGTCAAAACGTGCAAGCGCGTCACGCTGCTGGCAGCACGAAGTGAGGCTGACTCCGTTCTTGCTGTATACTTACTTGCTTCTGCAGGTCGTGACGGACATCGGACTCGAGTACGGCATGGCAGCGGCTTCGCTTCCGCAGGTGCGCGTTCGAGCAGTAGCTGTACTTGCGAGTTCTCAAAGACTCGCAAACATTGTCCACCACTCCTTTCTTGTGTCTGGGCTCAGCAACCTGACGAGCTGATTGTCTCGCGTGTATGACCCGGGCAACGGGTTGCAGACAGGCGACCTCGCTGACGCACTAGCGCTGCCTGATCCCAGCGATGGCGCAGTTGCCGCCGACATGCGGCTGATCGTGCAGGAGCTTCAGTCTGCGCGCCGGAATCAGCGAGAGCTCGCGCAGCTTGTTGAAGACTTGCAGAGCGAGAAGAAGCTTGCGAACGAGCGCATCGCGCTCTACTCGATCCTCGCACTCCAGCTCAAACGTGAGCTCGTCAATGAGCGCCTTGCGCACATCGATTCCAAAAGAGAAGCCGCCGAATTGCGCGCCGCCAAGTTCCAGCAGCAGCAACAACAACGCCAACAGCGGCGAGACTCAGGCGAAGAGAAGCCGTCGCCTCAGAGCCTGGCGCTTGAAGACGAAGATGATCCGTGGAGCTCGCCGGTGAAAACCCCTGTCATTGGACCAAGCAGTGGCGTCGGCGTGGTTGGCGGTGCCCGTGGTTCCGGATCGGGGCTGCTCTCGTTCCCAGGCTTCTACCAGTCAGCACGAACATTGGAGAGCGAAGATGAACCGCCGTCACCGTTGTCAAGCACGGGTGGAGGACTCCATCACTTGCGTGGCAGTCTGATGGACCAATTCCTGCCGTCATCGCTGCTCGACTCGCCGCAGACCACGCCGTCGAACAAGTCGCTGGACCGCAGAGAGGACGACGACGACGCTAGTAGCAACCGTCTTGCCTTTGAAGCTGAGATCACGCAAGGTCTCGACACGTTTTCGCTGAAGGAACCTCCGTGCAAGCAGTGCAAGCAGAACCCCACCAGCAAGTGCTTGCCATGCGGTCACGAGGTGTGCGCAAACTGCGAGGCAGAAATGCGTGCGGTGCTGGAGCCCGAATGCCCTCGCTGTCATGTGGCAACGACCTCCATGACGGAGCTCAAGACGGAACGTTCACTCGAGGAGGACAACCAGGTGGAGCGCCTTGTGAAAGAAGACACGTCAAGCAAGCAGCCTGGAACCACATCGCCGGTTGCTCCCACGCCATCATCGGTGCCGACGGCTAGTGTGGTGGTGTCACCAGTGACGCTGTCCCTCATGTCTGAGCTCTTCGACTCGATTCCGGTGGAGGAGTTGGAGAGTGCGCTGAAGGAGTCTGCTGGACAGGCGTCGCTGGCGATCGAGAAGATCTTGCACAATCATCCGAGTTTCAACCCGAGTGGCACCAGCGGCAGCCCTGCGACTGGCGCTGCTTCTTATGGTTATGGTGTCGTGGGTGGCAGTGGATCAACGTCGTCGCCACCTGGTCAAGGGCTCAAGACAGCATTACATCGGTCGTCGTCAAACAGCCAGAGCGAACGCGCGAGCGGAAGTGGCACTGCGGCGGGCAACTGGAAGACCGAGCTGTGCATGTACTACCTGCAAGGAAAGTGCAACAAGACGCGGCGGACGTGCTCGTTCGCGCATGGCGAGAGTGACCTGGTGCGTCCTGGCGCTTCGAAGCACTCGTCCTCGAGCGTGGGCGGCTACAAGACCCGACTGTGTCCGCTGTACATGGAGGGTATGTGTCCCAAGTCTCGGCGTGACTGCTCGTTGGCCCATGGCGAGAACGATCTGCGAGATGGACAGTCGACGACCGCGCTGCTGCCGGCTGCCGCCGCGCCTCGTCTCCAGAGTTACAAGACCGAGCTGTGTTACTACTACCTTAAAGGCTGCTGCAACTACACGAAGGAGGACTGTCGCTTCGCCCATGGAGAGAGCGACCTGCGCACGATCGAGAGCAACACGATGGAGCTGAACGCCAAATTTGCGAGCGGCGAGTTCGTCCCTGGAGTCTCGGGTCCCGCCTCGATGAGCTCTGTGACATCAGGCGCT
This sequence comes from Globisporangium orthogonon, assembly GCA_023334005.1. Lineage (NCBI taxonomy): Eukaryota > Oomycota > Peronosporomycetes > Pythiales > Pythiaceae > Globisporangium > Globisporangium orthogonon. The sequence continues at coordinate 13,632 of JAASFW010000319.1, read as the reverse complement.
ATGGGACTCGGTGGCGGGGACACCAGCAAACAGTTGCAGCACCAACACCAGTACCAGCAGCAGTTTCAGGCGGCACAGTTCCAGCCTCCACCGCAGCAGCAGCCGCCGCCACCGCAGCAGCTTCAGCACAGTGCCTCGGCGTTCACTCCGGCGCACCTTCAGCACGCGATGCCTCCGCATCACCAGTTTCCGTTCCAGGGGCCACCTCCACATCTGCCGCCACCGCACCTGGCAATGCACCACCAGCAGCAGATGGGCTCTCAGCAGAGCTTGTATCACGGGAACCAGCAAGCGCACCAGTTTCGGTACGGCGTCAGTGGCATGGAGTCATCCAAGCGTTCGACGCGCGCCCCGCCACCTCCGCAGCCGAGACGCGACTGGTCCAGCGGCTACGACCCTTCGCTTGGCGGAGGCACTGAGTACTGACTCACTGGGCGAACGATCGATTAGGGGCTGGGAAGTTTCGAGCCTCTTACTTGCACGTCCAAGGGAGACGAACGATTTTTGTGAAATGACCAGCGCACCTGTACATCAAGCTGCCAGCGGCGACGTGGCCGACTGAAGACAAGTCCTGTAAGAAGAACAGATTGCTAAGAAGTAGAGTAGAACGACGTGTCTTGAACAATGAGCATCCTTGTACTTGCTTCTGTGTGCTTATCCAATGGTTTGACGCGTGGTAAAATCGAAAGAAAGATGATGATGGTGTACTCGCCTTATAGGGACTTACTTGTTCAGCTTCCAACGACCGTGGACCAAGTCTTAGTGGCAAAGTTGATCGGTCGGCTCACTTTCATCACATGAGCCATAAAATCTGCACGTGCGGCGATCTCGGGTCAAGTGTGAGCGTTCGCTGATGGTGACGACCTGCGGCGCATCCGAGTATCGTCGTCGTCGCTATCCTCGCGGTTCCAAAATCTGGCCGGTGGCTGATTCAGCAGCCCAGTGCACGCAAGCAAATCGTGCACATTCACCTTCACCGGCACGACCAAACCGTTAAGCACCATGCGGATGGTCTTGTAAGCGCTGTCGTCCACATCTGACTGGCTGTGGCCTGTGCTCGGGCCAGGAAACTGCATCTGTGAGTGCGTGCGCTTTTGAGCGCAGATGGGATATCCGCCATTTATATGTGGCGATACTCCGTTAAAGTTGCCACCACTGTGGACTGCTGTCACTGGTGACACTCCTGAACGGGCGGGAATAAAAATGACCGGATTATCCGTCGCCATAACAGCCGGGAGGTGGCGCGAGTTGTATTGCTGCTGCTGGCACTGCTGATCCGTGTACTTCATGAAGTTGTGGTGGTGGGTTGGACTTGCACTTGCAGGTGGTTCCCCGAGTCTCGTGGCCACCGGATTCGCCGTGGAAGGGTCGCCAAGCGCACTACGACTAGTGTCTTTGTTTACGTACGTGACGATCGCACACTCATAATGCGAATGCTCATCCGCGGACTTGCTCTTGATGAAGTTGTGGTATGTGCGTGTAATGCGCGAGATGAAGTTCTTCTCCGTGAGCTCCACAACCTCCGACTGCTTCGAATGCGACTTCGGCCGAATGTACACAGCACGGTCAGTGCGCACGAACGCTTCGTAGGCGTTCGCGGCATGCCGCTGGAACTCCTGCGCTGTCCAGGCGTTCGCCTCCGCCAGGAACGCCTCAAAGCCGTCCGATAGCTGGAAACGAAACTTGGTCGTCGACAGACATTTGCGCGTTGTTCGACCTATCTCGCCGATCAGAATGGAGAGCACAAAAGTGATCCTATCCGGCAACTTCGGCAGCCGCTGGGGAAGTGGCGGCACTGAAGACGGCGAGGCAGCGCTGGCAGCAGTTCGGAAGGCCAACGGAGCATCTCTTACAGGAAACATGATGGGGCCAGCGTCAGCAACCCACCAGCCAGTCGGAACAGCGGATTGAACGCCTCTTGCGGCCGGTGCACCATAGGCAGAAGCTCTGGCCACCAGTTCGGCACGCGCAGCAGGTGCAGCATATAAATCGCATTCTGCAGCTGCGAGACGAGAGTCTATGAAGGCAGATGGAGCGTACCCCACTGCTTCGGGAGCGGGAGCGCCATAGCTAACTGGTTCCTGCGACAGTGCACGATAGCCGCCATCATCTCGGAGTCGCGGACCGTAGCCACCAGCTTCTCGGGACGATGCACTGCGGTCAACAGCTTCGGTCGGCGACTCAGTTTTCGAACCGTGGCCATGTGGTGCAGCAGTTCGGGTACCTGGTGGGGTGGCTTTCGTCGCTGGTGGAGCCTTCCTTGTAACTGGAGGAGCACTACCTAAAACCGGAACTAGAGCAGCAGCAGGAGGAGTTCGCGTCGCTGGCGTTATGGATGGACCACTTGTCGTATCCGGTACTGCAGTTGAAGCAGTTCTCGTCGCTGGTGCTGCAGGTGAACCACCTCTCACATTCGCTGGCACTGCGGGTGTAGCAGATCTCGATGTCGACGCAGTAGGTGTTGCGTCTCTGGTGTTCGCCGATATAACATGCAAAGCACCTCTGGTACTCGCTGACATTGCGAGTGAAACGGTGCTTGTCGCTTGTACTGCGGGTGATGCAGTTCTTGATGTCGCCACAGTTGGTGGTGGAGCATGTCTGGTATCCGCCGTTGTTGCAGCAGGTGAAGCATCCCTGGTATTTGCAGGTACAGCAGATGGAGCAGCGCTAGTATTCGCTGAGAGAGCAGGTGAAGCGTTTCTGGTCGTGGGGGGAGTTCGCTTAGCAGGTGCTCTTCTAGGTGGCGGGTCCGCTCGGGTAGAAGCCACAGTAGGAAATGGGGTGACGAAGGGAGCAGACTCCTGTGGAGCTGCAGACTGGACGATCGCTATCGGGGGGATGATCGCATCACCACCAACGACCCCATTGGCGAGGCTAGGAGCGCTGTCTTGCGCAGAAGGAGCTCTGGAGCGCGCACCCAACTTCTTCTTCGCCGGCGACTTGCGAGAAGCCGGCGACTTCTTGCTTGACGGCGCAGGTGCTGGAGTGTTCGTCTGCGCGTTGTCGGTAACAGGTCGGCCGAGAGTTGAATCCGTAACAACAGGCGCGACAGGTGTCTCCATTGTGGTCGGCGTGGACACAGAAGCCGTCCGCACAGAGACAACAGGCGTCGGGGCGATCGAACTCAGCGCGGCCATTGCAGCGGCGGCGACGCGCGCGGCCGAGTTGGTGGCCGTCGGCGACTGCGCGAGCGCCGCGCGCTTGGCCGTTGCCTCACGCTGGCGACGCTGCTGATGTTCGCGCGCTTCGGCTTCTACGGCAGTGGCGATCGTGAAATTTTGATGCTGCGCAAGAGCGACGCTCTCGTAGCAGCGCCGGGAGCAGAAGGCGCGCTCGCCCGGGAAGCCGAGCGGCAGCCCGCAGTCACGCATGGCCACGCGGGCGCTGCACGACGGGTGCACGGCGCCGCGGCACGCGTGGCAGCGCTGGGACGCGTCGACGGTCGCGCGCCGCTTGCAGCGCTTGCAGGAGCGGGCACCGCGCTCGACCGCGTCCTCCTGAGCGGCCGCCAGCGACGAGCGGCGCGGCTCGCGAGCCATTCGATGCGGCGGCGGGGAGGAGCTCGGCTTTCTGCCAGAGCGGCGCAGAAAACGAGGGTGGACGGGTGCACGAGACAGGCCAGGCATAGTGAAAGCAAGTGGGGATCGAACAGCTTGAGTTCACTATGCTCACTCCACCTGCCAAAATGCATTGCCGAAACCAATAGTGCCAAAACCCAGTGGCCGCCTCAGGAGTCAGAGCCGAATGTACAGTCCGACCAGCCACTTCTTGTAATCCTCCTCCTCAGCCTCCTCCTCATCGAGTCGCTCACCATGGTGTTCGTGTCGCTCGAAGGCTTCGTCGGCAGCGCCGCGCAGCACAGGCAGCAGCTCCCGATCAGCAGGTCGCACGAGCTGGCGGGTGCTGCCGACGCGTCGCTGCACGTGGTCGTCACACCCGGCTCCCCCGCCAAGAAGCACGCGAACGACGCGCTGCGGCAGTCGAGTTTCAGCTTCCGCGCGCTTGCCCGCAAAACGTCAGCAGCGGCCTCGTCGTCCTCGCCGTTGCTGCTCTACGTGACGGACAGCGCGGCGAGCGATAAATGGGTGGTCGCTAAGAGCGTCGACGACTACCACGAGCTCCGCAAACGCGCACAGCACGCGATCGGCACGTGCCGCAAGTTCAGCTGTTGCGGTCCGCTGCGCCGCATCGCCAAGTCGCCGCTTTACAAGCCCCCGCGCCGTAAGCGCAGCGACAGCGCCGTCGCGTCGCAGTACGGACTTGCGCAGACCGTCCAAGAGTTCGTCAACGACCTGCTACTCGCTGTGTTCGCGCGCGAGCACCAGTGCGAGAGCACGGCAGCTGCGCGTCTCGTGCTCGAAGGCTTCCTGGATATTGCACCGCACCGCGCAGCTGGCGCCGACCGGATCATGCGCAGGTCGATGGCGCTCGCGAGTGCTATGAGCGATGACGTATACCTATCGACGAGTCGTGATCAGAACGTGGACAACCCGGCTGCCAGCAGTAGCAGCCACTGCCCGTGCGAGTGTCCGATCTGCTGCTCGGAGCTGAACAGCGAGCAAACGCTGCAGCTGCCATGCTCCCACGTGTTCCACTCTGCGTGCGTGCGCGTGTGGCTCACTGTGCAGCACACGTGTCCGGTGTGTCGAGTGGCGCTCGACGCTGTAGGTTGTGCGCAAGCCGAAGCGTAGGCAGTTAGTAGGTAGGTCGCGCGCACAGGCGCGCGTGATTCGTTGCAATAGATGGAAAGGAAGCGCATCGAGCGGGCGAAGCTCTGCGTGTTTTGGAACCAGGACGCGCAGCTTGACGAAGTTCTCATATGATGGGCTGCGAACGTGTGTTGGTCTTAGGTTACAAAGGCGTTGGCACGCCTACATGCGCTGCATTCGCTGTCGTCTATCATGTTTGCGCGGAGCTTGTCCACTGGAACAGCACTCTAACTATCTCCCATCCTCTGTCTCTTGCCTTCATCATCTGCGTCTGCTATGCCCCTATTGCAGCGACCGCTAGCTGTCCTTCTCGTCTTCCTCGTAGTACGACGTGCCGTACGCCAAGAAGAACTCCTCGCGCACCGGCACCTCCTTCCACGTCACGATATAGAGCTGATCGAGCTGGATCGGGCTCGTCGTGTCCTGCGGGTTCTCGATGATGCACCCAGGCACGAGGATGCAGTTGTTGTAGAAACCGGAGGCGTCCCAGTACACGTCGGCCGGGTACTCGTACACACGGTCGTTCGGGAATCCGCCAACCGAGCCGTCGGCATCCACGAGGCCATCGAACGGCACGAGGCGGTGGCCGTACTGCATCTGGAACTTCTCCACGTCGCGGATCACGCCGTTCACGACGACGAACGTCTCGCCAAGCTCGCCGCAGCGCGCCACCTTGTTGAGCCCGTCGTGGTGCATCTCCTTCGTGATCCGCCGCACGCCAAAGATGCACACGACCGAAAATGCCGGCCACGGGTGGTCCGACAGATTGAATAGTCCGCGGTTGGCGTTCGGGATGCCCGAGATCGCGACGCCCACAGTCCCGTTGTCGTTCGTTTCCCTGTACGTGATGGTCTTGAGATCCACCTTCTTGAAGTTGAGCTTCGGGGGCTTCGGGATCCGCCGCTTTAGCGCTGCCAGCTCGGCGTCACTCAGGTCCGCGTGCGAAGGCTCGGGCGAGTCCACGTCAGTTGTCGGCGACGACGCGTTCTCCAGCTTCCGCTTCTTCCTGCAAGAGGAAAAGCACACGCAGACACAGCGGACATATAATATACGACAGCAGTGTCAGTATAAGGCAAGAGAAACAGTCTGTCCAGCAGCAACAACAGCTGTCAACGTACTGCCCCTCCTTGTCGAAGAACGCCGATAGCTTCATCTGGCGCGACATCATGCTCTTCATCGCGGACGAATACGACTTCTTTGGGTTCTTCGCGGCGACCGCTTGTTGGCACAGCTTGACGATGTGCACCGACGGGTTCGCGACCATGTGATGCTTGCAGCGCTCACACAGCTCTCGCGCGATCTGGCACAGATCCGTCCGCGATCGGACGCGCTTCAGTCCGTCCCGAGCCATCGAGTCGAGCTTGAAGACCCGCACCATGTCCGCGACGAGCTTCTCTGCGTCCGCCTTCTCCTCGTCCTCGGCAACCTTGGCAATCGCTTCGATCTCCGGGTTCTTCGCGAACTGAATCGTCTTGAGCCGCCGAATCTTGCCGAACACGAACGCCGACGCATTCAGGCACTTCTCCGTTTCCATCTTCTTCCAGATGTCGTCCAAGACCGACCGCTCGACGTCCGAGACGGCGCGCTGCGCGGCCTGGTCGAGGTCCCACGTGCACAGGAACGCCTGCTTGTAGATCTGCAGCGGCTCGATGTCGCTGCGCTTTCGCTTCGACGAAGAGGAGCTGCCCGCCGCGCTCTTGAACGCGTGCTTGAGGAGGTGCGCCATGTGGAACTTGACGTAATGGTGCAGGAAGTACTCGCCGCACCGGCGACTGCCCTTGTCCGACGCGTCCCAATTGTTGAAGCGGTAGTATCGCGTATTGAGCGTCAGCACAGTGTCGAGCTCCTCGAGCTCCTGCGCGGTCGCGCGCGACAGATACACCTCCCACGGCCCCGGCTGAATGCCGTGCGTCTTCATGAATGCGAGCACCTCGGCGGACGCGATCTGCTTCACAGGCGACGTCGACGCGTCCGACAGCAAGTGCGCCTCCTTCTCCAGGATCTCGAACGTCTCGTCGATGCGCGCCATCGTCTCGAGCTCCTTCAGCGCGCTCGGGTCGCTCTCGACCTTCACCGGGTGCGAGAAATCGAGCCCCCACTTGGTCCAAAAGTCAAACACCGCCCGGATGTTCGTCTGCAAATGTTTACGAATACAAGTCCCAGCCCAGTCAGGCAACGCGATCCGCAATGGCCGGAAGCATATGCATGGTACAGAGTGGCGTACATTGTGCTTGACGTCCTCTGGCAGTGCCTGCACGAGCGCGTATAGCACCTTCCCGAGTGACGCGACGAGGTGCGACTCACGCATCTTCTCGTTCCGGTCGGTCTGCGGGCAGCCGGCGCGCACGGCCTTGATCACGTCGTGCACGACATAGATGATGTTCGCCTTGGCCTTGGCGGTTGGCAGCGAGTGCATGGCCTCGACGAGCTTCTCGCGGATGCGCTCGTGCAGGTTCTGGCGGCGAAGGATGAACTTCGAGCACACCTGCATGCACATACACACATACATTCATTCGACGATCCAAGCAACGCATTGAGAGCTGAGCATATATGCAGCTGCTGGGACCAAAGCACACTCGCATACCTGAATCGCGGACGGCTTGGTGTCGAGCTGGTCGAGCAAAAGGTCAAACTCGAGCATCGGGTCCCCAAAGGTACTCGAGAGCGCCTTGGCCGTGGACACGAGCTCCTCCATGACCTTATGGCGCTCGTGCAGCTTCTCCTCGAGCTCTGAGTTGACCTCCGCCACAATGAAGCCGATCGTGACGCCGTCGCGGTCCGTGCAGAGCGACTTGATCGAGTCCTCGCTCGCGCCTATAGAATGGTCCATAACTCGTTAGTTGCTGGCTTGCCGCTGAGACGAGACACTCGACTGAGCTCGCTGCATACATACCGCTCTTGCGCAAGCGCTGCAGGCACTTGAGCCCCTTGAGCGACGTGGGCGCGAGGAGGTAGAGTGTGAAGTTGAAGGTAGAGGCGGCGAACTGCACGCAGAGTGCGCACTCGTGCTTCTTCATGTACATCTTCATCTCCTCGCAGTTCTTGGCGAAGAACTTGCAGAAGAAGCCCTTGTGAGGGATCGCCGAAAGCTTCGCTTTCGTGCCTACCGCCAGCCGTCGCGGGAAGTCGCGCAGCAGCGCGCGCTTCTCGGCGGGCAGCCGCCCCACGAGCGGGATTGAGTGGCCCTGGAACTTGACGTCGAGGTTCCAGTTGTCGCCCATGCTGGCTGGCTGGTGCGTGCCGGCTGTGTCTACTGCTGCTGTGCTGCGGGTGGCTGTGGCTGCCGATGCGACTGCGGGTAGGCGCGGACACACACTTGCGCTCACGCTCGGAGCCGCACTTGACCTCGCGCTCGCACTTGCCTTCCAAGCCTGAGTGAGCGAATATCACCCGAAAAAAATGGCGCGCGAACTAACTTGTCCAAGTCGCGCCTCTCCCTGTCTTTTCGAGTATCGGAATTAATATCGTCGAGCTCAGCCGCACAATGCAAGACATAATGGATGACAGCTGCGGAGATAGAAAGCAAAAACGAATAGTAGAGAAATTATACTATGCTTTCAAGCTCTATCTAAGAAAAGAAAACAGCGAGAGGAATTTCTTTTGGCATTTCTGAACGCGAGAGCACGACGAAAAGTGGGTTCGCTCGCGGCGATCGACTGGATGGTAGGCGGCGCTGCAGGCAAGTTGGTGAAGATGGTGCTGATCAAGTGTCGCTGGTCGAAGAACTGGACTCGTCGATAGCATGAGAGATCCGACAATCTGCGGGTTTCACTCGTGATCACATGCATCGGGATACGAACCTGGTGAAAGAAGACATGATACTACATAGATCGAAGATCGCTTGAACAACCTCTGAACCTCGCCTATGACGCAGGTGACGCCGAGATCCCGCGGATGAGCCCCTCAGCTGTGCCCATGAGGTTCACGGGCGACTTGCCATCTGTGATGAGGTAGCCGTGGAGCCCGAGCGCCTCAAGCATCTTGACCTGCGCCTCCGGCCCGGCGCGCGCCATCTCCACGAGTGTCTCTTTACCGACGCTGCCGACCATCTCCCGGAACTTGTCGGCCTCGATCGCCATGAGCTCGCGCTTCTTGGAGACCTCGATGTCCGCGAGCTGCTTGGCGTGCGCCACGCTGAGCTCCTGCTCCTCGCGCAGCTGCCGCAGGCGCGCCTCGTGCTCGATCTGGTTCGCCTTGGCGCGCAGCTCCGCCTGGCGCACGGCTGCGAGGCCCTCGATCTCGGCGGCCTGCGCGGCGGCTCTCGCTTGCCCAACCGCGGCGCCCTCAGCCTCTACAGCGCTGCACTCGGCGGTGAGCTGTACGAGATTCTTGCGCGCCTCCTCCGCCTGCGACTGGTTCTCCAGCTGCTGCTTGAGCAGCAGCCCTTTCGCTTCCTCCTCCTCCTGCTGGGCCTGTGACTTGGCGCGCGCCTCCTGCGACTTGGTTGTGATCTCGATCGCGAGCTGGACCGACTTCTGGAGGCTCTCGCGCGTGAGCTGGTCCACGGGCTCCGCCGACTGGATGTCGACGTTCGTGATGCACAGCCGGTTCGCGTCGAAGAGCAGCGCGTCGCGCAGCTTTCCGCTCGCGTCCGCACCGAAGATCGCGAGGCGGATGATCTGGGCGCTGTGCTTGTGGAAGTGGTCGAAGCTCTCGACCGCGACGGCGCCGCGAATGCGTGACGCAAGTGTCTTGCACGCGTCGCCGACGAAGTCCTTGACGTTGAATATCTTGGCGGTCTCCTCCGGATCCTTCGGGTTCACCTTGAAGTGCCAGTTGTACGCGATCGTGAGCGAGAGTCGCGCGTGGTCGGACGTCTCCACGATGATCTGTTCACCGCGAAGCACCAGATATCAGAACGAACAGCTCCAGTGATCTATAGTGCACAGCACATACACATACCTTGTCGCGCATGAAGTCCGGGCCGAGCTGGAGGCAGAGCGTACGGATCACGTTCGGCTGCTTCGGCACGCCGCCCGCGAGCCTCAGCTCGGTGAACTGCTCTTCCGGATCGAGCATCACGAGCGTCGGGCCGAACATTATCCGCGATGACGTCGACTTGTAGTCGTACACCTGGATCGCCGCATTGTGCGGCACTTCGAACGTGACCACGCGCGTGGGGTCCCGTGTTCGCCTGGTCGGAGGCTTCTTAATGGCCACTTGCCCACTTGCCCACGTCGACGGCACCATCGTCGGGTCCGAGACGTACGCCGAGCCAGCAGATTGTGAGAAGAGCAGCTCCTCTACCTCGTGCGGCAGGTGCTTAGACCAGAGCTCCTCGGTCGGCTGGAGCATGTACGTTTGACCCTTCACGGCGCGCACGTGGCCAGTCTTCTTGTCGCGCACGTACACTCCCTCGTTCGTGTCGAGCGGGATAGCTTTGCGCACTTCGAGCACCTGCACCTGAATCGGCGGGATGTACTCGCGCGGGCCGTGCACCATCCAGCGCTCACCGGCCTCGCGCTTGATGAGTTTCTCGATGCCGTTGTTATTACTCGTGGTAGTGGTGCTGCTGCCGCTGCCGCTGCTGCTGCTGCTGCTGCTGCTGCTTGGATCTCCTTCTGACAAGGACACCGTCTCGATAAACGACTCGGTCGCTTGAAGCAGCACTGCTTCGTCATCCGCGAGGATGCAAACGTCCTCGATCTTGCCGTTCTCGAGATACTCGCCCGGCTGAAGGAAGAACGATACCTCGCCCTTGCGCAGCTGCCGCGTCCCGCGCTTCTGCACGCCGTTCACAACCGGGTCGAGAATCACGCAGTACTGGCGGTTCGTGAGCGTCGTGATGTGGACGGTGCCCACGATCGCTTCGTGGACGTCTTGCACGTGGATCTCCGCGATCTCGGACGTCACGAGCCACTCCTCGCCGGCTTTGCGCTGCACGCCGTACACGTCCTTGAACGTGCGCAGGGCGCACAAGTGCAGCGCAGTCTTGTCAGTGAGGATGTGCGCCGACATGACCCCCACGCGGACTTCCTCGATCTGGGGCAGGTATGCGCCGGGCTTGCGCACGAGCCACTCCTCACCAGCGTCGCGCTCGACTCCGAGCGAGTCCGTGCACTTCTTCTCTGCGCGGAACTTGATCGCCTGGTTCTTCTCGATCACGATCGCGTGCACCTCGGCTACCACCTCCTCTTCGACGCGCGGATAGTACGTTGCCGGCCCCACGAAGAGCCACTCGTCGCCCGCGGCGTACTTGCCCACTTTGCGCGTCGCGCGAAGCCGCAGCGCTGTGTCGGCGGGCACGACGCGCAAACGCTGGATGCCACCGGCTTGCACCTCCCCTGGATACAGCGGGAACGGCTCTGGGTACTGGTCGTGGATGCGGAACTCGAACTCACCGTGCTGGAGCTTGGCTTGGTTGAACTGGTCGCGCACGATCTGGTCCTCCGCGTCGCGCACAACCGGGTTGCGCACCTCGACGTAGTGCTGCGCCGGCAGCACGATCATGCTCTTGACACCCGTGAGCAGCTGCTCATGCTCCTGACGCGTATACGTCGTGGGTCCCGCGAGCACGCGCGCGACATTCGAGTTGGTGTCGAGCACGTGGACATACTTGTACGGCGGTAGGCGGATCACGCGCGGGCCGCCCGAGGCGTCGGGGATCTCGTCGGCGAAGGACTGCATTGCGGTGCTTGGGCAAAGGGCTTGAAGAATGGAGGGGAGGAGGAAGGAGCTTGGTCGCTGGGTGGACGATCGGGAAGTGAGCTGTTGGTGGGGCCGTCGAGCGTTGGCAGTTTGGGGCAATCAGCATGGTGGACACAAGTTGAAGCGGGAAGGAATCTCAACCCAGTCAACCTAGTTTAGTGTGAAGCGGTTCCTGGTCCTTGCGTGCAAATGGTGGTTCTGGTCTGAAGAAAGTATGTCCCTTCCTGGCATACACAAATGGAGGGTAAACCAATAGAAATGTCGCATAATGAACACATGGGTACACATGTCCCTCTTCATAGCGACACCTCCGGGTGTGGTGATACACAGCAAGAGGTAGCTCTCCTGGGCAGCAGCTCTTGAAGTGAGCAGCAGCATGGACAGACAAGCAGCTTGTCACACTCGCTGGCGCCACTCACTGCCCTCGCCGGATCCTCCTAACCAACGCGCTGAACACCTCGTTGTCTCACTCGAGGTCCTCCACCGCCAATTGCTGCTGCACATGGTCGTCGTGGACACCGAGCTCGTGTCCCAACCCGCTGTTCACAGTCGCGAGGAACGCGTTCCACCGGGTGTCGCTCCTGAGTAGCTCACTCGTGTGCTTGTAGCTTCGTTTCTCAGGCGCGGTGTCGAATGCTACGACTTGGGTTGAAGAGCTCGGCAAGGACGGCACCGGCAATGCCGAAGCTGAAACTGGTAGCGCCTCTCGCCGCTGTGTCTTCCACTTCCCATAGCCAACTCGCACCCAAACGCCAGCGCCGTCCCAGCAATCTTGCAGCGAGCTTTCCGAACCAGCGGCGGGCGATTCGTCAGAACCAACCTGCTCGTCAGTCAGCACGCGTCTGGCACCTCGAGATGCCACTGACTCGGTTGTAGCGTAGACTTTGTTCCGGAAGATCGTTGGGGAACGAGAGGCACGACTGTGGCGCTTCTGTTGTTTGTGCGTGCGTATGTCTCGATCCACACCGTCCTTGCCATCGGAACTGCTCGCGACGCGAGGCTTCTGTTTCTTCCGGTACTTGCTGATTGCATCTATCTCGTCTTGCTTTTTCTTCGCGGTCACCTGAACAAGTAGCACTCGGCGCTCGTCAACTGCGGAAGTATTGGTACATCCTCGTCAGATAGTTTCCTTTGCCAACAGAACGTGAAACTAACAGCGATAATCACCAAGTCGCTGCTGCAGGAAATCGACCATGATCGTGTGTGTTTTCGAAGAGCCTGTCATCGCCATCTCTAACGCCGAGTTGCCCGTGTAGGAATCCTGCAATCACTCCGAGGTGTCAATGGCAAACCAAGCTCCTTTGCCCCTTCTTTTGCCTCACCTTCATCACGGACGCGTTGTGGAGCAAGAGCAATCGCAGCATGTGCAAGCTGCCGTGCTCGACGGCCCATCGTAGAGCTGAGCGACCTGTGAGGTCTATCAAGTCCGGCGTGGCACCACGTTCGAGAAGAAACTTGACGGTCCGTACGCGCTTCTTCCGACACGCCAAGATCAATGCGGACTCTCGAAGCTGGAGAACGCACGCGCCAATCAGCTTCCGTTCCTCTCGTGCCTGTCAGCATGGCTCCGCTGAACGAGCCTTCAGCTCGTAGATACGAACCTTTGTGGTTGCGTTGATGTCCGCTTTGTACTTAAGGAGCATCCAGAGCAGAACTCGACTTCCTCGCTATTAAGTAGTTTATCAGGCGAAGTGAGCGCCTCTTCCATATCGTCAACTCCTTCAAACAAGTACTTCGATAGCGCACCTTAGCAGCATACACGATCGGCGGAATCCCCTGGTTTGTTGAGCAACAATTGAGTCAGCTCCCTTTGTAGATCAAGTGCTAACATGCTCGCTGCACCTTGTTGTCTCGTGCGTTCACGTCATAGCACCCCGCGTTAAGTAGCGACCTGCAGTGCATGACATCAAATTCATTTGGTGCTCATCAGATCCAGCTGACTTGCTGGTGCCTTGGCTGGACTAACGGCGGTGACGATTGCATTCAGATGCCAAGCCACTTACCACACCAGCCACAGATCTGAGAGGTGAAGTCGTCGACACTGGCACTTCTGGAACTGCATCGCGAGCAGGTGACCCTCATAATCGAACATGTCTTCTTCTTCTTCTTCTTCTTCTTCTTCTTCTTCTTCTTCTTCCTCCTCCTCCTCCTCCTCCTCCTCGTCGTCGTTCTCCACATCATCGCTTTCCATGCTCATTTCAACACCTAAAGATACGATGTCGCCGACCGCCACCAGTGTCTCCTCCTCCTCTTCCTCCTCCAAGAACAGCGATCC
>JAASFW010000318.1:0-23223 GCA_023334005.1 Globisporangium orthogonon | reverse complement strand
CGAACTGACCAATCTACCGTGATGCATGCGCTTGGGTTCTTAAACACCAGCTTGGCGTCGTCCACCTCGACCAATGGCAGATCGCTCGTACTGCCAGCAAATGTGAGGTACCATGTGTAGCCGTTCGCAGCACTCGGACCTACTCGCTGCACAAGGATCTTGCCGAGCTTGAGATCAGTCTCCAGGATGACTTCCAGCGAGTCAGAGTCAATGTCGTACGCGATTGACCGCGTCTGGACGCGCTCGACCTGATTGGTAGGAGGCGCACTCGCCCAGTTCAAACTCAATGTGAACGACCCGCCGAGAATGGCTGTACCGTCCAGTGTGCTCGTCGTGATTGACTGCACCGGTTTGCGGATCGTCCGTGGCCCTTGGTACACTTCATGAGCACCGACAAGGATGGTGTCCTTCGAAATGCCCACACTTGTCCCAAATCGATCGCGTGCGCGAGTGTCCGAGCCGAACAAGACTTGCTGAACAATGAAGAATGTGTCAGTGCTGGCTCGTCGAGTCAACACAACTGCGAGACCGCTGTCGACTCCACTTCGAAAGGCGCTGCGATCAGCACCGACCACGAGCGTGAACGTGGTGACCGTGTCGAGGTCCACCGCACTGCCGAAACGGTCTCCTGTCCGTAGCTCCGGCGTCGGCATCAAGATGAACTGCCGATTCAAGAACCTCCCGTTCAACAGATCAAAGACAAACACGGCGCCTGCGCTCGACGCGTATCCTGGAGCTCCCACAACAATGGTCAGCATTGTCAATGGGCTTCCGGATATTGCGACTGCGACACCGAACCGGTCCCCACTTGCTTTGTCGTTTGGGGCAGCACTCAAAGCCTGGAAGAGATTCCAAGATCCGCTCACTGGGTTGTACTCATACACGAACACTCGCCCCTCCCCGTTGAACGCACCTGGCGCCCCAACCACTGCGAACGTATTATGGACCGCCACTTGTGCACCGAACTCTTGGATATCAAAGATCTGATCTGGCGGCGGAGTAAACTTTGCAAGTTGGGACCATACAGCAGCGTCACGCCGAAACAGATACGCGGCGCCGCACTGAAGACCCTTCGAGCCGACGCCGTCCTTTTTGAACGTTCCAGCGCGGTACTCGCGCATTTGGCCAGTCCCGCGAGCAACTCCCTTTGTCAAGCCCGACGCGTCGATACTCAAATCTGCCACGTTACCTCTCGAGTCGGCGTGATCTCCAGACCGCAGCATGATCGTGATTTCCGTGTTACTGCAGACTCCGCCCACGAACGAGGTCACGATATCCACTTCGCTGAACGAAACAGACATGACGCTCACGATCGCATTCTTCAGAGCTACTCTGTTAGCACTGAACGCAACAGCGTCTGATGGTTTTCCGCGGTATACAAAGCGGAAAAATCCTCCGTCGGCATCGCAGACCATGTTCTGGAGCTCAAAGTCGCCAAACACCGCCGCCGCTGGCGCTCCCGCTAGCATGAGATCACCCTTGATGCTCACGCTCGATCCAAACAAGTCACCTGCCCGAGTATCGACGCCTCTCACCGAGCTTCCCTGTTGCCGCCAGTCGTCTTCGCGACGCAAAAAGATCGAGACCATACCCGCTCTGTCTCCTGGAAGCCCCCAATGCGTGTCTCCAACAGCGATCGGCGGTGTTTCATACCCACCGACTTGGACTTTGACGTGCGCATTCGTTCCGTTCATCAACGTCGTCAGCTTCCCTGCTACATTCGCGACAGTGACAGGAACCAACGCCGGCAAGGTGCCAGACGTATCGACAATTGGTCCATACTGATTCTTCGTATTCACTTGCACGAACGTGATAGTCCACGAGTAGCCGCCGAAGTCGTTCATTGCAGTGGAGCGGACGACCTGGACGTCGTTTATAGACACGAGGCTCTCGAGCGCAGTCTCAAGCTGCAGCTCAGTCGCAGTGACAGGAATGTTGTCTGTCTCGTCGTTTGGGAAGATATCGTTGCGGAAGCGAAGGCGAAAGAACCCTGACAAACGACCGAGTCCTTCCTGGATCGTTCGGATTGTGATGCGCGCCTGGTATCCGAGCAACATAGCTGTCTGCGCGGCAAGTTGGGGAACATCATACATCGCTTCGTTTGCAGCAAACGTGATCGACCATGTAAATCCTCGCATCGCGGAGGACACGGTCCGAGAAAGGCTGCGGACTGCCAAGCCGAGATCCTGGGTCAAAATCGTCGAGAGCTCGTTTTCAGTGGCATCGTACTTGATGTTTCGTGTGACCACATTCGACACCTGGAGCGTGAAGAAGCCGCTGATCGAAGTCGACTCTACAAGAATCCGAGCCTGGTTTGCACGAATACTTGTGGGATCGAGATTCGAACCATCTCCGACTGTCGCGAGTCTCCCGGTGAGACGGTTGACAGTTGTGAGCGGTGCAAGTGGCCCCTCGATGTACATGAACGTGATTGCCCAGATGAAACCTTGTTCGCACGCGCAGTACGTGTTCTTCTTCCGACTCACACGAATCGTCTCAAGTCCAAACCCGAGGTCTAATTCCAGTGCCACTCGCACCTGCACTTCGTCAAAGTTGTAGTACAACCTCCGCGTGGTTAAACCTCGGATTTGGAGGAAGAACCAGCCACCGATCGTTTCCCCGGGAGCTGCGCTCGTTGTGACCTCTTGGATTGCTGGTCGCTGCGTCGCTGACGTGGTGATTGTCTGGATCTCTTCCACGTACATGGTGGAGCCCCCCACCGCGGTGAGAATTTGAACCGCAGATATCGGTTGTTGTGCGCCTGGACCGCCGAGTACTAGCGTCTCTCCATCGATGTCGACACTCGTACCAAGCTGGTCACCACTTGCATACGGTGCCGACCGTAACCCATAGGATGCTGAGTAGAGCATATCAAAACGCGAACTCGTCTCTAGCTCTGCAGTTCCAATCTGCGTTTGAAACTCGATCCTGTAGCCGAACCCGAGGCGATCCACAACCAAATCGGTGTACCTGACCATCCCAAAGACAATTGGCTTGGTTGTTGCGCCTAGTAGTCTCCCTCCTGGAGGATTCAGATGCAAGTCAACGTGCTGCACAGGCTGCTTTAGTGGGTCTGTCGGGCATGTCAGGATACGCGCACCGTTCAAGACGATCGCCTTGGAGTCTGCGTAATCCAGATCTGAGGACGTGTCGCCGGTTTGGATCGTGTACTCGAAGCGGAGCTTTGGGCTCAAACTCCCGCTCACGTACACCCCGTATCGTACAATACTCGTGATACCACTCGGCCGGAAGCGGAGCCGCGGAATGTTCAGGTTGTTGGGTCCAAAGTCAATCGTCACGCAAGCGCTGAACGTGATTTCGATCATCACTTTCTCGCCGACCGAGTACCTTCCGTTCGGTGACACAAACATCGTCGAGATGACTCTCGGCTTCCTCCCATTCACAACGAGATCTTTGTTGAAGCTCAGACTGTTTTGCGTGAACGGGTACGGTAGGTCCACGTTTGCGAGCGTCGTTGGGTACGTTGAAAGGTGCAAGATACTCGTCGACGCGTCACTCGCATCGAGCGAGTGGTGGTCCACGTATTCGACATCGGTGCTGTAGTCACCCTCTTCGATAGAATACAAGAACTTTAGCGTCGTCGACCCACTGCCACTCGTATACACTGCTTTTCGCTGGCTTGTACCGAGATCGAGCCACAGAAACGGAGTCCCGCGCACAACCACATGCTGCGTCAATGTCACGACCAGCTCGAGCACATCTCCACACCGGTACAGGCCGTCTGCGTTTGTAGCCGACACGCTCACAACTGATGGAACCTTCCTAGTGTCCACTTTCAATACCTGCTGGTTTGTTCTCCCAAGAGGCATTGGCGCTGGAAGCGTGAGGATCGCGTCGGTGATTGGAGTTGTCGAGAAGCGCCTGATCACGCTTTGACCGCTGTTTAGCGTGAGCGATTGCTCGTTCATGTACGTGAGATCAATCGCCATGTCTCCTTCTTGAACAATATACTTGAAGTACAGAAGCTTGCGGTTGTTTTGGTAGTATCCCTGGCAGAGAATCCCACGTCCGTAGGCTGTTCCTGTGTTGAGCACTAGGATCGGAGCTTTCTCAGGATATGCGCTCGGAGGCGGCTCGATGAACACCTCCAGGCTCATCTCCACGACGACGTCGATCTTGTCGCCAACCACAAACGTGTTCCCATTCACTGGCGAAGCAGGTGTGGGCGAGTAAACGCTCACGACAACCGGCGGCACGGTGCTGATCACGATATTTGCTGGTGTGAGATCGATCCCGGCAAGTGACGTGTCCACGGCTCTGCCGTTGTAATTGATGAGCGTGCACGTCGCGGGGTTACAGATGAACGCCGCATCGTCGAACTTATTGAAGTTCACCACCGAGTCACCGTCCCGGACGATGTACATGAAGATCAGCTGGTTCGTGGATCGGCCGGACATGTACGGCACCAGCGTGTTCGTGTTCATCTTCAGCTTCGGCGCCGCGTTGAACACCACTTCGTCTGAGAACTGGACCGTGAGTGTGATCACGTGGTTCATTCCATACTCGCCTGCACTCACGTCGGCAGTCAGACTCTCAATTGTGGTCACAAATCCGGTCGTAGGGTCCACCACCACACGTGGCATCATCAGCGACACGGTCGGGTCAGGAAGCGTGAGGTCAGCGTCCAGGACAGGTTTCGCGGATGCTCTCCGGATCACTCCTTTGTTCAGCACCAAGGCATTTCGCGATCGGTAATCCAATCCAGCAGGAGCCGTGTCGCCAAGCATCACGGTGTACGTGAACAATAACGCGAGCGTCCCGTTTCCGGACTCGTAGAACGCTTGCCGGTTGTAATCCCCGACGTCAAGTTGCAGCGAAGGTACTCCGTTCGTTGTGTACACGACGACGCGTGAGGAAAAGCTCACTGCGATTGTGACTTTGTTTCCGCGCACCACAGTCGTCGCTGGTGCCGAGACGATTGCAATCGCAAGTACCACGGGAGCTACTCCGTCGACATCGATCTGCGCATTACTCTGGAGCGATTTTCCTGCTGCAGTGACCGCCGCGAGGCTCAAGGCGGCGTTCACAGCGCCACTCCCCTGCTTTAGAGAGCGTTTGATTGTGCCGCCGTTCAGGACGAGAGCATTGTTGTCTTGATAGTTCAGGTGGGTGTGCCCATTACCGGTGTGGGTGTCAAAGGATGACACTGTGTACACAAATGTGAGCGCCTTCGTGCCGTCGCCAGACTTGTACTGCGCTGGACGCTTGATCGGACCAGTCTCCAAATACAGCCTTGGAAACCCGGTCACTGCGACAGGTTTTGTGAACGTCACGACGATTTGAATGCTGTCGCCCGGGGCGTACTCGCCATTGCTCGTTAGCGAAGTGACACCCACCGCTGGATCTACAACGGGAATCGACGTATCGATGACAATGTTGTTCATTGATCCCAAGTTCCTCGGTGCAGCGGGCATTGTAGAAACCGCCTCGGTCGTCGGTCGCGTCGAGTAATGCTTGAGGAACCCTCCGTTCGTGTTCACGCTCGCTGTGATGTCCAGAACGGTTCCGAGAGTTGCATCGCCTGGTTGCACGATGTAGAGAAACACGAGAATGTCGGTGTTGTTTCCGCTGAAGAAAACAGCGTTTCGCATCGCTGCGCTTCCGCCGATCGTTGTGAGCGCCACCGGAAGAAGGGGGTTGCCGTACACTGTTATCGGGCGAGAGAACAAGAGATTGACATAGACCTCTTCGCCCGCTCCGTACTCGCCGTTGCCGGGCGATGTCGATGAGACGCTCGTGATCACAGGCGCAGTTGTGTCGATCACGACATTGGATGTGCCCGCCAGGGAGTCGGAGCTGCCAAGAGCTGGTAGTGTGAGCGTTGGCACGCGCATGTTTCGGTCCTTGATCGAGCCGCCATTGAGGCTAAGCGCTATCGTCGACAGGTAGTTCAGATCGGCTGCGTTATCTGTGAGCACAACGTCGTACTGAAACACGAGCTTGGTTGACCACGAGTTGATCGTCACACATTCTGCGACACCGTTTGGACCGGTGTTGGACGTCGCTAGCGTCAGCGTTGGCATGCCGAGTGCGCGCACTTCGTCTGAGAACGTTACTTCAATCGAGAGCTTCATTCCTACTCCATACGGCATAGGGTACAGAGGGGTTGGCAACGCTTTGACAGTCACAATGGTGATAGGAGGGGCTGTAGAGGTATCCACCACGATAGAGGACGTGGTGCCGGCGCTCGGAGCGAGCGTCGCAACGACACTTCCTGTGACCATGGACGCCACGATGTTTCTACCAGCATCTAGAAGCGCCACCACCGGCTGGCGCTCGCTCGGCTGGCCGTCGAGCACACCATCCGAGAGGTCTTGCTGCAAGAACAGACTCACTGGGCGGCCGACGACGACGTTGAACGGAGGCGAGACTTGCTGGATTGCAGACTTCACCCACGCCTCCTTCCCCGCCACTTTGGTGTACAAGGTGAACTCGAGCGTGTAGTCGTCACCAGCTTTGTCGATGCGCAGCCCTCGAAACATTGCGATCCCGTGCCGAACGAACGCCTTGAGCGACTGCCGTGGAGACAGCACGCCGCTCGAAGGGTTCGACATGATCGCGACGTGTAGCAGGCTGGTGCTGTCTTCCTTGAGTATGTTCCCCCCAGAGTCAATCATCTTGAGCACCGGCTGGATCGCGAACGCCTTCCCGCCGGTGGCTTGCACTGGCATATTGAGCAAGACGAGGCTATTGCACACACCCTCTGCGACTGTGAACGGATTCGTTTCGATCAACGAGCCTCCGGGCAGCACCAAATCCGTCGTGTAGCGCAGGGTGTAGGGAGACCCAGCGACGTCGATGTACACGCCTTGGAACTTGGCGATCCCAGCTCCGATCGTGACATTAAGATTCCCGACGGGAAGAAGATGGCCGCCTACCGGGTTCTTGATGATCTCAAGTCGCACGGTTCCCTCAAACACAGTTTCGACGCGGTTGCCACCTTTGTCGACAATCTCCGCTGCAGGTTGCGGCAGAAACGCCGTTCCGCCGTATGCCGTGCTGACGTCGGTCACGATCGCGATCGTGTGGCGCAAGCCCACGACAACGTCGAACGTGGCGGTCTCCGTCCGCACGTCATGCGATATCGAGACCATTGTGAGCGTGTACCCGGACGCCGCCAGGTTAATGTAGAGATCCGTGCACTTGGCGATGCCGTTGACAAACTCGAACGAGTTGGTTGTCGGTTGGAGGACAGCGAAGCGCTTCGGGTTCGCGCCGATCGACGCCCTCACTGTGCCCGAACTGATGCTCGTGAGGATGTTGCCGTCATCGTCTGTGAGCGCCACGACAGGTTCGAGCGGGAACGGTTCACCAGCGACCGCATTGATCGGTTGCACGAGCACGATGAGTTTTTTACCGGCAGCGATCTCAGAACAGAGCAAGAACACGAGCAGCAGCAGAGATAGTGCAAGGCGCGCAATTTTTGCTGGCGCTGCACAGATAGTGCCGCGCTTTAGAACTCGCATCCGCGCGCGTGTTCATGCAGCTGAAAGAGGCGGCCACGCGCACACCAGGAAAGTGTGCTGCTGCTTCGCTCGCGATCTTCACACCTCGCGTCATATCTTTCTGCCAAACTGCGACTTTTCGCAATGGGCTCTTGAGTCTACAGTACTCGTTTCTCTACATCGTCACCACTGACACATCACCGACCTCTGTGAGTCCACACGAACATCGCATCGCAAGCATACGAGCAACCGACACCAAACGAGCGCACGAGTGAGCGCATGAGCCAGAAGGTGTACTCGGAAGAACACACAAACGACTACTTGGTGTAGAAGCCGTTGTAGTCCAGTCTCGTGCAGAGGTTCGACAGATGCGAATTGTGCTTCGATCGGACGCAGGAACCCGCCACGCATAGGCATACACACATAGAACGTCAGCCTCCCCTCCACCGACGGCACTAGCGATACCACGCAACACACCTGCAGCAACGACCGCCGCAACAGCTGCTGCATGAACTGTCCGAGTCGCGAGTCGAATTGGTTCTCCAGATCGCGGGTCGTCGCCACGAACGGGCTCTCGGCCTCCCCATCGCCCGGTGTCAGCCCGCGCTTGACTTCGTCCGAGAGTAGCTTAATGCGCTCACGCCGCATGTCCACGTGGGACGACTGCCGACGCTTCAGCACTGGTTTCTTCTTCCCTGCCGCGGCTGCAAGTCCCCCGCCGCTACCGCGCTGGAACGTCACGACCGCCGCCTCGGCTTCATCGCGCGCTTTCTTCTCGGCGCGTCGATCACGCTCCTCCTCGCGCTCTTTCTTGATCGTCTCCTCGTCTAGACAGTACGGCCGCGTGAAGCGCTCGACGCTGTCGGCGAACGTCATACAGACGGTCATGAGCCGCGTGAGCACGCGCAGGAGCTCCGGGTCGGTCAGCAGACACTCCTTCAGGCACATGTCGAGGAACTCGCCGTGGAAACGCAGAATGTCGTCCACACTCTCGACGGTCGCGAGCTGCTTCTGGAAGACATGCCAGCGCGGCGAAATGACCTCGAACATCATGTAGTACACGAAGTTCTGCTGGAAATGCAGCATGCGCTGACGCAGGCAGAACGCCGGCCCGAGGTGCGCGCGCAACGAGAGCTCTTTCGTCGTCTGGTGGTCGAGCCACGCGTCGCAGAGCCGACGTTCCACGTGCTTGCAGAAGAAGAGGTGCCGGAAGAGCATTTGATACTTGGTTCGCGCACCGCAGGACACGACGAGCGCCAGCGGCCACGTCACCTTGTAGTCGAGCGTGAACGCGTCGATGACTTTGTACCCTGGGTGGTTCATCTGTGTGGACTGGAACGTCGTGAGCGAGTCGCGCGGCGCTTTCTGCGCGCGCTGGTGAATCGTCTCCATCTGCGAGATAAGGTTGTTGGGCGACAGGAAGCACACGAGATCGTCCTTGTACGGGTCCGCCGAGCACGTCGACGTCTGGAGCGAGAGATGGAGCAGTGACTCGAGCCGCGAGAGCGAGAGCTTGTCCGCACGCAGCTGGAGCTCCTCCTCCGCGACGTCCATGAAGTCCACGAAGAAATCGCCCTGGTCCATGAGGAAGTAGTGCTTGAGCGAGATGAACCTATTCGCCAGGTCGTTCTCCGTCACGAAGAAGCTCAGTAGCGTCTGGCTCGCGAACGCGTGAGCTCTGTCGATCAGCTCCTCATACGCGGACTCGCTCGCTGCGAACGCAATGACGCCGGCGAACGGGCAATCGACTTGCCGGTTGCACGTCCGGAAGACATTCAGGTACTTGCCCGCCGTCAGGATCTTGTGCGCAAAGCGCGACAGGAAGAGCGGCACCTGGGCCTCGCGCAGCGTGTAGCGGTCCTGCCAATACGTCGAGTACGGATTCTCGCTCACATCTTCCTTGCTCACCTCATTGTCGCGCCGGATCATGAACTCGTCGTACGGGTCGACGAGGTCGCCGTGGTAGATCCAGCGCTCCACCATCTTGAGGTACGGCACGGTCGCGCGCTCCATGAGGAACGCAAACACTTGGCCTGCCTTCACATCCCCGGCCAGCGACGAGCGGATGCGCTGGA
This sequence comes from Globisporangium orthogonon, assembly GCA_023334005.1. NCBI lineage: Eukaryota > Oomycota > Peronosporomycetes > Pythiales > Pythiaceae > Globisporangium > Globisporangium orthogonon. The sequence goes on along the minus strand of JAASFW010000318.1, from coordinate 13,682 downwards.
TCTCGCTCAGCAACGATCCGCCGCCGAGCGTGCTGCGGCACGCGTCCACGAGCATACTGAGCATCTCCATCGTGCGCAGGCTCGGCTGGATGTAGAACCAGAGCTTCTGGAGCGACATCGCGCTGCCTCCACCACCATTTTTCCCCGCGTTCGTTTGTTTCGTCTGGTGCTCAAGCTGCGCGATCACGATCGTGTACTCTTTCAGCAAGGACTTGAGCGCGGCGCAGAACGCGTGGTTCACTTGACCGTACTCATACCGCGAGAACTGCTCCACATACAGCATCAGCGTGAGGTAGAACTCACCCAAGCAGAAGCACCGCGACGCGAGCGACGAAATCGACGGGTCCATCCCGTGCTGCTCCAAGCTAAACCTGAACGTGCGCGTCGACTTCCCAGCGTCCGTGAGGGTCTCCGTCACATCCAGTCTGACGTAGCGTCCGGCGACACCCACGAACGCGTAGAGCAAGTCATCGATGACGATGGCTTCTTGCGCGGACGGCGGGTACGACGACAGCGGCGGGAGGTTCACATCGCGGTCGTCCGCTGTCTCGCGTCGTTTCTTGTGTGGCTGCACGAGCGCTTCGCCTGTGAGGTACCCGCGCTCTCGGTTCCAGCTCGGGTCGTACGGGATGTTCGACTTGGTGATCTCCCACACTTGAAGGAGATAGTCACCGCTCGCGCCGTCGCTCGCGGGCGCCAGCTGCACCACAGGTGGCGCGAGCGCATCGAAGCGCTCGACGCGCGCCGAGAGAAACAAGTCGGCGGCGAACATCTTAAGCAGTACTTTGTCGCTTGTAACGACCGTCTTCTGCTGCTCCAGCAGGACGTTCGCCGAGTCCATCGAGAAGAATGAGCTCTCGGGAGGCCGTCCAGCGGACAAGCCGTTCGATCTGCCGCCTACGAAGCTGCCGAGCGAGTCTAGATCCATGGCTCCCACAGATTCTCCCACGTCCGTCGTCGTAGCGGCGGTCGGGTTCACAAGACGCCACTTCTCGGCGTTCGAGATGACCGGTCCTTTCTTCGTCGTGATCTGCTGCGTCATGGGGTCAACGGACAAGAAGTGACCTTTTCGGCTCCCGCTCACGCAGTAGAGCGCGACGACGTCCGAGTAGTGCACCTCGCCGCAGTCCGCGCGCATGTTGGCGTTCTGGAGCACGAACACCTGGTCGTCGTCGCCGCTGAGCCCGTCGCCGGATACATCGACCTGCGATGTGAGGTTCTTGCGCGCCGCCTTGCGCGCCTTCACGGGTGTCGTTGAAGCCGCTGGTGGCGCCGGCGCGAGCGACAGAGCCGAGATGCGTAGGCACCTGTGGTTGTCCAATCGGAGCCGGACGAGCGCGTTGAAGCAAATCTCGGCGCCGCAGCGCGCGCGCTCCTTCAAATCGTCGTGCGCAGCGCGCGGGAGCGTCGCCTGCGTGCTCGCGAAGCTACTCGCGAAGCTGCTGCTCGTGCGTCCGCCCACTTGCGACGAGGCGGCCGCCGACGCCGATGTTGACGGCTGCGCACTGCTGCTGCTGCTGTTGGTACTGCTGCTTTTGAGGTGCGCAGTCTCCAGCAGGCGCATGAGCTGCTTGTGCGGGGAGAGCGGGTGGCTGGTCCCACCGCTCGTCGACTTGCTGCTGTGAACGTCATCACTACCAACGCCACCGCTGCTCGCGAGCGGCGAGAACCCGTCGAGCGCCAGCGCCGCCAGTTGGCTGCTGCCGCCGCCGCCCGCGCTCAGCTTGGCGAGCTCCGCCTCGAGTGCGCGGCGCGAGCGCGGCGATAGTGGGTCTCCGGTCTCGTCGCTGGCACTGGCGGCAGTGGCGGAGTTCGCGCGTTTGAGCTGCGACGTGTCGACGTAGAGCGCGTTGCTGGCAGCCGACGACGACGTCGATGAGGCCGATGACGGGCGGAAGCGCGCGGGCGCGCGGGCGTCGCCGGTACCGCCGCCGCCGCCGCCGCCTGGCGTGCTCATATCTGCTGCTGCTGTTGCTGGTTGGCTCGCGAATTCGATGTGGGGGTTCATGGGCATAGTGATAAAAGCAAGGAGTAGCCTCCCTTGGTTTCAGCACTATCGTCTCGTGGCTGCACGCGAGCGGGACCCACTTCTTCAGAAACCGAGCAGAGGAACAGGAAGGATGCGGGTGCGTCATGCCGCGCGAGCTCTCTCTCTCTCTCTCTCTCTCTCTGCTAGTATCGCGCTAGGACCGCCGAGTAGGCGGAAGCGCAGGCTCACGCGCGCTCTCTCTGCAACCTTCGCAGCTGCCGGCCACCATCGCGCTCGTGCTGCTGCTGCCGCTGCTCTGGCTCGCAGGCTTCGCGCTGACGCCCGCGGGCGAAGCGGGCGGCGCGCTCGCGCTCTCGGTCGCAGAGTGCGTCGTCCGCCGCTTCGAAGCGCAGCCGCTCGCTGCAAAGGACTCTCTTGACTAACGAACTCGCTCACTTCCAGCGCGATCCTGGTGCACATCCGCCCGTGGGTGTACGTCACCGCCGGCTTCTACCACCCGCACCTGCTGCAGGTGTGTTGACAGCATGCGTTGTCACTTTGGCTGCTCTGAAGCGCGTGGCGTGCGTCACGCTGAACTAACCGATACGGCTGCAGCTGCTGGTGGTGCTGCCGCTCGCGCTCGGCCTCGCGAAGCGCGTGGAGCCGGAGCTCGGGGCCGCCAACCTCGCGCGGCTGCTGCTCTTCGCCAACACGATGGCGAGCTGCGTGCTCTTCGTCGAGCTCTTCTCGCTCTACATCGTCTTCCGGAACCCCGTCTTCCTGTACGCCGAGCGCTTGTGTGCGTGGAGCGCTCTATTGGCAGTGACTCAACGCTGGATGTGCAGGAACACGAGCATGTCGGGCTTCGCCGGTGGCATCACGGCGCTGCTCGTCGCGTTCATGAAGCCGACGCCGCACGCGACGGCGCCGATCTTCCCGGGCGTGAAGCTGCGGGTGCGGCGGGTCGTTGTGGTGCTTGTATGGTGTCAGATCTGATGAGGCAAACGCGATAACGACTGATTCTCGGGTCTTTGTCTTCGTGCAGTTCTACCCACTCGTCGCGACGCTCGCGTTCTCGTTGCTGTCCCTACTCGGGCTGGCGTCGACGACGCCTGCGTTGCGCGTGGCGCTGATCGGTGCTGGTCCGTTTTCGGCGCTCGGGGGCTTCTTCGGCTGGTACTACCTCCGCTTCCTCAACAAGAACGTCGACCAGACGCGCGGAGACGTGTCCGACGACTTTGCGCTTGTGGTGCTGCTTCCGGACGCGTTGACGTGCGTGATGTGAGAGGTGTTGCGTCCGCCTTTTCAGAGTCGGAGTCTGATTCCATATTGCATTTGGCATCAGCCCGATCGTCGGACCGGTGGCGAACTTCTCGCTCAGTGTCGTGAAGCTCTGCGGCTACTTCAAGGACCGCTCGGAGAAGCCGGCGTCGATCCTTCCGGTCGTCTCGGTGCGTGTTTGCGTCTTGAGCTGCAAGCGAGGACTTGAAGGGATGGCGAGAGAGTGATGGCTCTTATGGTGAACAGGAGACGAGCGATGACCCGATCGCTGAGCGGCGAAAGTGCGTTGGGAAACCGGGTGCATAGCCCAACCCATACACGGATCTGTTGTTCTCATCCTACTTCTCATGCTCGATTGTTAACAGAGCGCGCGCGATGAAGGCACTTGATGAGAAGCTCGCCAAGCTCGCGAACGCCCGCGATGAGAGTGGCAGCGGCGTTGCAGGGGACCCGCTCTCCACGTGAAGAAACCCAACCGCTGCGAGGCGAGATACAAGAGGCACAGTGCATATTATAGCAGCAGGGCGTGCGGTTGGTAGCGTGGCGGATGCATGTGTTTATCAACCAACCAGGTGGGGCGCGATGCTGTCTGACAACATCCGCGTTGTGCACGCAATGACGGTCGTGGTTGTGCTCTGCTGCTGGAAAGAGAGAAGCGGCGTGTGCTTTCGCCAGCCTCCCTCGCTGCTCGCCTCGTGTTCTTCCTTCTATCACTGCTTGCGTTCCTTTCCTTTCTCTTCTCTCTCTTTCTCGGTCGAAGCTCCTCACGGCCAACTGCTTAGTTGAAGAGCATCGAGACCGACTTCTTGCCGTGGATGTTCTGGATCGCCTGCGCGACAAGCGGCGCGATGTCGAGCTGCACGATCTTCTCGTTGCCGACGCAGCTCTCGGGCAGCGGCGTCGTGTTGACGACCACGACCTCCTTGAGCACCGAGTTCTGGATGCGCTCGCTCGCGGCGCCGTTAAATAGCCCGTGCGACGCGAAGGCGTAGACGTTGCGCGCGCCGTGGTCCGCCAGGTGCTGCGCCGCCTTGCAGAGTGTGCCGGCCGTGTCAATCATGTCGTCGACGATGATGCAGTCCGAGCCCTCGACGTTGCCGACGAGGTCCATGCGGTCGATCTCGTTCGCCTTGACGCGCTGCTTGATGATCATCGCGAGCCCCGTGTTCTGCAGCCCGTGCTTGCCGACGAGCCACTCGCGGAACTTCTTGGCACGCGCGACACCACCGGCGTCCGGCGACACCACGACCGGGTTCACAAGCTCGTGGTTGCCAAAGTACGTGACACCCACAAGGCCGCCGTCGAGGTTGTCGACGGGAACGCGCGGCCCAAAGAAGCCCTGGATCTGCCCGCAGTGGAGATCGACGGCGATGACGCGGTCGACGCCCATGGCCTCGAGCAGACGCGCGACGTCGGCCGCCGAGATGGGCACGCGCGCCGCCATCTTGCGGTCCTGGCGCGCGTAGCCGTAGTACGGGATAACGGCAGTGATGCGGCGCGCAGACGAGCGGCGCATTGTGCTCACCATGAGCAGCAGCTCCATGAGGTTCTCGTTCACGGGCACGCACGTCGGCTGCACGATGTACACGTCCTTGCCGCGCACGTTCTCGTGTACCATGACGTTCACCTCGCCGTCCGCGAAGCGCTCGACCGTGATCTTGCCGAGCTGCACGCCCACGAGCTTGGCGACGTTGTCCGCGAGCTCCGGGTTCGCGTTGCCGCTGAAGATCTTGAGTCCGTTGATCTTGGGCTGCTTGACGACTGTCGCGGGTTTGGGGAACGAGTCCTCAGCGCGGCTGCTGCTGCTGCCTTGGCTGCTGTGGGCGCCGAGCGCGAGGCCCGCGACGGCGAAGCCGACGGCCGCGGAGAGCTGGCGATGGCGACCGGCGAGCTGGCGGAACATGCGGCGACGGCGGCGGCGGCGGCAGGCAAGAGCTGCTGCGACGGGAGTTGGTCGAGTTCGAGACTGCTGCTGGCTAGCGGATGTGACTGGCCGGACGTGCGTGGTGTGGCGATGGTGTGGCGCACGCGGTGTTGAAGTGGTGGTGGAGGTGCACGAGAGGAATTCGAGACACGAAATACGTGGACGGATTCCCACGAGAGTGTTACCCAATAACCTATAATCCGACTACCGGTTAAAGTATCCCCGTGTACTGTACCTCGCGCTCAAGTTCGAGCTCGGAATTAACCGCACATGGTTCGCTTACTTTCGAGGGTCTACTCGACTAAGTCCGACGGCCACAAGATTTTTTGAACCGAATTTGCTGCGCACGCCAAGTCAATCACTTGACCAGCAACTTCATTCACTCACGAAACAACTCGACCGCGATGACCGCCACCTCGACCACGCCGAGCGGCGCCGCGACGCGCGTGCTGCTCATCGACAACTACGACTCGTTCACGTACAACATCTACCAGGTGCGCCGCTCGAGCCCTAGCCTCGAAGCTTCCCTGGACCTTCGGCCCTCTCACCCTTCTCTCCGCGGCGCACCACGCAGTACATGGCGCAGCTCGGCGCGCACGTCGACGTCGTCCGCAACGACCAGATCACGCTCGAAGGCATCCGCGCGCTCCAGCCGGACCGCATCATGATCTCGCCCGGACCCGGCTACCCGCGCGACGCCGGCATCTCGTGCGCCGTGATCCGCGAGTTCGCGGGCCAAGTGCCGATCGCGGGCGTCTGCCTCGGCCACCAATGCATGTTCGAGGTCTTCGGCGGCAAGGTGGACCACGCCGGCGAGATCGTGCACGGCAAGCAGTCGACCATGGTGCACGACGGCAAGGGCCTGTTCCGCGGCATGGCGCCCGAGTTCAAGGCCATTCGCTACCACTCGCTCGTGGGGCTTCCGGAGACGCTCCCAGCCGACCTCGAGGTCACCGCGACGGTCAAGGGCACGAACATGATCATGGGCGTGCGCCACAAAAAGTACAAGGTTGAGGGCTTCCAATTCCACCCGGAGAGTATCCTCACCGACGACGGGCTGCGCCTCATCCAGAACTTCCTCGACATGTGACGTACGACGCCACGCAACATCCGCAATAACGAGGGTCTCATCGCAATACAGAACGCTTCTTCCTTCCCAGGGCTTTCTCAGCCGGCAGCAACTGCTCATATTCGACGTATACATCTTCTCGATGCGAGTCGCTCAGTGTCTTAGTCTTCCGCAAAGGTGAATTCGAGTTCGTCCTCCGGGATCAGCGACGCCGTCGGCACAACCTGCGAGACACGACAGACCAGCGCGAGTCAGATCAAACAGCTCCCGTCACGCAGCAAACAGCATGACACGGCGCTCGCTCTCTCGAACCTGGAGCTGGTCGATCACGTCCTTGTTGTCCGATGTCCACGTGAGGAAGCGCTGGAACTGCTGGGAGGTCATTGTGTTGCGCGTCTGGTGGAGAATCGTCTGCACGAAGTACATGGCGAACGACAGTCACGGAGCAAAGTTCAGTCCTTCGTATACTCCCCCTCTCCCCCTCTTCTCCTGATCTCCTCAATCACAGCAGCCAGCTACGCACCTCCGTGCCAGAGAAGAAGAGCCAGTCGTGCGCGCGCAGCGCCGAGAAGCACTTGGCGATCGCGTCGAGCTTCCGCGCCTCCTCGCGCACGTGGTGCGTCAGCCCGTGCAGCTGCCGACACTGCTCGTCCGAGAGGCGCAGCTGCGTCCGCAGCGTCCGGAAGAGCTCGCCGTCCTCCGTGGCCGTCGCGACCACCGCCTGGTTTTCCAGGTTCGCGCGGTGGATCGCGGCTGTGCTGCGCGAGTGATGCCCGAGGATGCGCGCCATGAGCTCCATTTTCGCTTCCTTGGACATCATCGCGTGGCGCAGGTGCTCGCCGGAGCTGTACTCCGCTACCCGTCGCGTGTGTCCGTTAGTTACTACCGTAAGTATAAATCACTACACACAACAGCAGAGTAGTGTGCGCCATGGCAACCCACCAAGAGCTTGGCTCAGGTCCTGCGCCTGGCCTGCGCCAAAGCTGTGCATCTTGAGCAGGTTGAGCGAGCTCTCCAGCTTGGACACCTCGCCCTCGTACGTCTCCACCATGCTCTTCTTCTTCTCGCGGCGCACGCGCGCAGACGCGCGATTCCGCTCCAGTCTGCGTGCGTTCGTTCATGCGGTGAAGGGCGACATACATCGCACCGTTCGGTTAGTTAGTATGGTGCCGCCGATCATCACCACCTAATCCCCCCAGTCCTCCTCATGCCAGTCGCACGCACCGGCGCTGTCGTCGGTCGTCCTCCTCCTGCAGCTTCTGGTAGATCGAGAGCAGGTCGGGCGTGCGCATGATCTGCTTGATCTCCTCCGAGCCGACTTGCGACGGGTCCGTGCCGCTCACGCGCGCGAGCAGCGCCGTGTCCATCGTGAGTCCACCGGTGCTGGCGGCGAACTGCGCGGCCGAGATGCCGCCGATCTCCTGCCGCGCGGGCTTCGCGCTCTTGAGCTCCGCGGCAGCGGCGTCGCCACCGTTTCCGCCGTCCTGCACCGTCATGCTGCGCATGCCCGCCGACGGACTCGGTTGCTCGCGCGCGGCTGCCGGGAAGAGGAATTGCGGCGGCGTCTTCCACTGGCCCGTGGGCGCCTGGCGCTTGACGGCACTCGGTGCGCCATAGTATGGAGCCGCTGTCGCCAATGTCGCCTGCTGCTGCTGCTGCTGGTTTTGACTCGGAGGCACGTAAGACGGCAGCGAGCTCGGCAGGTCGGTGTCGAGGTCGCTGGCGGCTGCCGTGCGCGCCGCCGGCGGCGCCTGCGCGATGAACGCCGCGTACTGCGTCGCGCTGGCAGCCGCCGCGCTGCTGCTGCTGCTGTAGGTGGCGCCGCCGCCGCCGCCGCCGCTGCCACTGCTCTGGGGCTGCATGGAGCTCTTCGCTAGATTGACAACGCTGTGTGTGATGCAGCCGACGTGGTACGAGAATGAGGCGGCTGTACCGCTTGAAGAGGTGCAGTGTACCTCTGGCACAGGTACATGCCACCTCCCTCGGACAGAAAAGGCAACTTCCTGTTAGTTGTCAGCACAAGATGGGCGTCGAAGGCTTCCTGCGGCAGGTGAAGGACGCGCTGGAGGAGACGCACGTGCGCGCCTTCAGCGGCCAAACGCTCGCGGTCGACGCCTTCTCGTGGCTGCACAAGGCGTACGTTTGGCGGAGAGCGCCGGTGCAGCAGAAACGGAGCATGAAGAAGCCACTCTTGCATCCCTCTGCAGGTGCTACGGCTGCGCGTTCGAGCTCGCGACAGGCAAAGCCACCGACGCGTACGTGCGCTACATGCTGCGAAAGGCGCAGCTGCTGCGCGCGTGCGTGGGCGACGTGGTGCTCGTCTTCGACGGCCAGCGCCTCCCGCTCAAGGTGGGGGCTCCGTCGCGAATAACCGGGATGGATACAACTGATGACCAGCTCACGAGCCGGTGCGTGTGCGCAGGCGGCGACGCACGACAAGCGCCAGGGCTCTAAGGAGGAGAACCGCCGCACCGCCATGCAGCTGCTGCGAGACGCCAAGCGACTGGACGGCGACGCGCGCGCGGCGGAGGTGGCCAAGGCGTATCAGCACTTCCAGCGCGTGAGTAGTGGTGATGTGGAAGGTGGCGAGGGTGGTACACAGACGCTAATATCAATGCTGCGGATCCCTCCCTTCTCAACCGAGCAGGCGGTGTCGATCACACAGGCGATCGTGGCGAATGTGATGGCCGCACTGCGCGCGAACAACATTCCGTTCGTCGTCGCTCCGTTCGAGGCGGATGCACAGGTGAGACGCGGACGGTCAAGGCTCGAGGGTTCTCGTGTCTACCTAATTGACAGATGCACGCGAGTCTCACCTGTGGATTGCTGCAGATGGTTTGGATGTGCAAGACTGGCGCCGCTTCCGCGATCGTGACGGAAGACTCGGACGTGTTTCTGTACTGCGTCGCGAGCGGCGTCGACGTGCCGGTGCTCTTCAAGCTCGATGACAGCGGCTTCGTGCAGGTCAGTCGGGCGTGGGTTGTATGGAACAGTGCTGTTTGTGCAATTCAGCCTCCTCGCTCACTCGCTTGATTCTCCAGGCACTGTCGCGGCCGAGTCTCCGCCTTCACAGCGAGAAGTCCTGTGAGCACACTTCGTCGATGCCGGCTCTCGAGAGACTGCTTCCATCGTCAATAGCTCACGTTTCTGTTGTGTGCGCCGTGCCACAGCAAATCCGTTCATGAAGAAGTTGTTTCATCTCACGACCGGCGACAAGGAGGCGACGCGGATGTTCATCCAGTTCTGCGTCCTGTCGGGCTGCGACTTCCTCGACTCGCTGCCCAACATGGGGATCGTGGTGCGTTTTGCCATGAAATCCCCGTTCGGTGCGATTCTGGGAGGTATTGCGCACACTCATCAGATGCTGCGTCGACTTCGAGCAGACTGCCCTAAAGCAGGTGTTCCACTTCCGCGGCGCGCCAGGGCACTTTCGCGTGCAACGCATCCTGAGCAAGCTCGCATCGAGCGGCACGAAGGTGCCTGCCGACTTTATGGAGCGCTTCGTGCGGGCGGAGAGTATCTTCTACCACCACGTCGTGTTCAACCCGAGCAGGCAGGCGTGCGAGCTGCTCATCGATAGTAGCCACCACAACTGCCAGCCAGACATCTTCCAGCGCGTCCTCGACTCGCTCGGAATCGCGAACGCCTCGAGCACCGGGATGGGAGGCGAGAGATTATTGGATCTGCACGCGACCGCGACGCTGACGACCAGCTTTCTTGGCGTGGTGCCGGCTCCGGAGATTGCGAGCGGTATCCACGACGGCTCGATCTGTCCTCGGACGCTGCGAAGCGCCTCGGAAGCTCACAGGGAGTCGGATGAGTTCCGATCGCTGTCGTCTTCTCATGTGTACCAGCCGCAGAGTAGCAGTGCCAATAGCAACTGCAATAGCAGCAGTAGTAGCACCTCAGCTTCTTCCGTGCCATCAACGGACGACGGGCATGACGATCCAGATTTCGACAGAGCGTTTGACGCAGATGCAGCCACGGAATCTCAGACACCGACAGATGTGCATAGGCCTCGACCACGGCAGGAGGCGAAGAAATCATCTCTCGAGGAGCTTAGGCGGCGAATGGCTGGGCAGGCGAAGAAGCGGGACGCGACATTCAAGAGTCTGCTCAGCGTGTACTCCAGCACAGCTTCCGAGGCACAGACAACTCCCTCGAAGAGCGAGCTTAAAGAAGTCGCAGACGCGTCGTCGCACATGACATCGCAGATTACACCTTTGAACGCACCAGCTGCGAAAGTGCCGTCGGAAGCCGGATCCCTGTGGCTGCTTGAACGAGTGTCGGCGACGCCGAGCGAGAGCGCGTCGAAGAAGCGGAAGCTGGTTGACGACAGTGTCGGGCCGACCAGCAGCAGCAAGGCGACTTCCGTCACATCGTTCCAGGATCTCGTGAACAAGAACCGCGCGATATCTGTTGAGGCCGGGCTGGTATCGCCTCCGCTGACAGCGAGATCACAGCAGCGACGCTCGCCAGCGACAACTCGATGCAACAGTACACCAAGCGCTATGAACCAGCGCTCACCGGGTGCACCTCCCGGCGTCACGAAGATAGCAGCAGCAGCAGCAAGCAAGGGCGCGAAAGCGAAAGCTGTGAATGCGAAGAAGAACAAAACGAACGGGAGCACGTTGCTGCAGTTCTTCCACACGAAATAGAGCAAGCAGCTAGCTGCGATTCATCAAACGATCGACTGGCGTACTTGATCTGTGGGACGTTCTTCTGTGTGCAGATCCGCTCGTCGGCACGCATATGCGGCCTACAGCCGCGCCGGCGAGGCGTCCTTGGGGCGGTCGAAGCCGTTCTCGTGCTTGAGGTGCTCCTTGATGAGCGCCGAGATGGTCTTGAACTTGGGGTTGCGCGCGTCACCCGCCAGCTGGAAGATCGACGACTCGACCGACGTGATGAACGCTCCGGACTGGCGCATGCGCTGTAAGCGGTGATCATCGTGAAGCTATTAGTTCCTCCCCCATACTTGCTTGCATCACACACTCGGCTTCTTCTTCGGATGCACCCACGCACCTCGAGCGACATGTCGCGGTTGAACGACGTGGAGCTGGACACCGCGTCCGCGACGACGTGCACGTCGTAGCCCTCGCCGAGCAGATCGAGACACGTCTGCAGCACGCACACGTGGCCCTCGATGCCGCAGAGGATGACAGACTCGGGGCGGCGGCCGCCGGGGAGTCCCGTCTCGACGTGCGTGCGCACCTCGTCTGTGAGCATGGAGAAGAGCGTCTTGTCGAACACGCGCACGTGCGGTGCATCAGCGAGGTTTGTGGTCACCTCGGCCACGGTGTCGCCCAGTCGCGCGGCGTACTGCGTGGTCACGACCACGGGCATGTCGAGCGCCTTGGCGGCGCTCACGAGCGCGTTCGTGCCGCGCACGACCGTGGGCATCTGGTAGATCGACTGGCGGAAGACTTCTTGCACGTCGCAGACGAAGAGGACGCTGGACGACGGCGCGAGGCGCCCGAGCAGCCGCTTGCCGACCTGCGCGCCTGCCATGCTCTCTCTCTCTCTCTCTCTCGTGGTTGAGCCCTTGATCGCCACTTGAAGTTTGCATGAACTTTTGCGAATCAAAGTCGGGATGAAGGATGTGGCACACTTGTGGTACATCGTAGTGTCGACACGTATTCGACTTTGCTTGTTGAATGAGCATGAAAGATGTCAGACGGGTAGGAATCGGTAGTTCACCCTAAAATCAAGCGCAAATAGGATGTCTCGATACAGCATAAAGCCCTTTTGTAGCCTGCACCCCCTTTTTGGAACCAGCTGGTAATTGAGAAATTTTTCAGTGGACCGACTCCCATGTTCACTGAATAAAAGCGCTCTTGATTTCACTATGCAAGTACGTCTGTTCAAGCGGACAGCCACAAGGCGGCCTGGATTTGTCGACAGCCGCTCGTGCCCCCGGCCGTCGTCACTGCCGCTGCCCTGGCTTCTACAGGCAATGTGCTCTGTACCGACATCACGGCGATGTACGCACCCGGATCCACGCACCACACGCGCGCGATCGGGTCTGCACTCATTAGTCAATCGACCACTCGGCACCGACAGGTAAGAGCGAAGAGAAGCTCTGCCATGCTGCGTCCGACGCTCTTCGCTGCCGCCGCCGCCGCGCTCGCCGCGTCCTCGGCCACGGGCTTCAAGCTCACGGTGCAGAACAGCTGCGCGCACCCAGTGGAGCTCTACGCGCGCGAGGGCAGCAAGTACACGGACGACAAGCAGACGCTGGCGCCCGGCGCCTCCGCCACGCGCGAGGTCCCCAAGGGCTTCGAGGGCCACTTCCGCCACGGCCAGGACGACGCCGCCACCCGTACGTTGCTTGGCGATGAGAGAGAGAGAGAGAGTGAGAGATGGGGGCTGTTCCCTGAGAACTGACGCCGTGATGTGCCGACAGTGGTGGAGTTCGCGACCAAGGGCGACCTGCCGCTCGCCTGGTACGACGTCAGCATCATCCCGCCGCGGCTCAACAAGGGCTTCGAGTTCTGCGGCAGCCTGGACGAGTGCAAGAAGCACTCGCAGGCGGGCAAGGGCTTCAACGTCGCTGTGCAGGTCACGCCGCTCTCCAACACGAACGGCGCCAACTGCGCGCAGCTCACGTGCCTCGCGGACGGCTGCCCGGACGCCTACCTCTTCCCCAAGGACGACACCAAGACGCACTCGTGCCCCATCACCACGGACTTCAAGCTCACGTTCTGTCCGGGCGGCGCTGCCGGCCAGGCGCCCGCCTCGACCCCTGCGGCGACCACCAAGGCGCCGACCACCAACGCGCCAACGCCTGCCGCCTCCAAGGACGAGGGCGCAGGCAAGGTGTCCCCGGGCAACTACGACGTGGACGACGCGGGACTCGAGTCCGGCGTGCTCACGAAGGCGCCGGCCGTCGAGCCCAAGAAGGTGGTGGTGACGCCCCCGACGACGCCACCCACGGCGGCACCCACGGTTGCGCCCACGACAGCGCCGATCAAGCAGGTGGAGATCCCGGTGACGCAGGCGCCGCCGTCCAAGGGCGCGGCCTCGCCGTCCGTGACGCCGGCGACCAAGGCGCCCAAGCCGCCCAAGCGCTGCCTGCCGTAGGCGATACCGTGCGAGAGGGTATTTTGTGGGTTTTTGAAAGTAGGTGCTGTGCTACTATCCTCCAGGAGCTCACGTCACTGTCGTGGGCGGCTATGCAAGAGAGCACGCACCAGCTTCATACTGGATTGAACACGTATGCGCGTGAGGAGACCTCACACACAGGGATGGCTCGTTGAGTCACTGGCTTCCGCGCACGAACAGAGTCGGCCGAGTGCCCTGCTGGAGCTCAATTTGGTGGAGACGGAGGATGTTGATCGCTCCGTTGACGTCGCGGTCCCAGAACCGAGCCGCACACACCAAGTTGTCGCATCGCTTCACACTCCAGCTCTCTTTGGTCTTGGTCGCGTCGGTCGGGTCGG
>JAASFW010000317.1:0-23287 GCA_023334005.1 Globisporangium orthogonon | reverse complement strand
GCTTTTCAATTCAGTTGCAAATTTGCCTTCAAGTGATCAAGTCTCCTTCCTCCTTCCCTCCAAGTCGGGAACGCTTCCTCACTCGCACAAGCGTGCAAGCCGTGTATTAGGGACTGTTCTGGGAACAGCGCCCTTTTACACTTTTTCCCTTCACGCAATAGACAGGGTGTTGAAGATGCAGTCAAGTCCGACTGACTCACTACTTAAGTTGCCGCTGCTTCACGAAAGCAAATGCCATCTTCAGGAGCCCACTTCATATGAGGTGTCGCTTGTTTAAAGCACGAGCACTGCCTTGATGATAGTAACGATACTAACGCAGCATCAAGCCCGTCTGATGTCACAAAAATGCATACAACTATATCACGTAGTATGCAAGCTTACGTCAAACATGTAATGAAGACGTTATTTCAGCAGCAAACAAAACCAAAACCAGCAACGTCTCTCTTCCACAATTCGTTTTGTCACAACGGTGGTTAATACGTGAACAGGCATTCGTCGTTCAGTGCTCAGTGCTTTTTCAATTGCAGCATCATGCTTATACGGAGACATACAAAGCATTAGTGGTTGTGTTTAGCATCACAGTCAGAGGCATGAAGGCGTCACAGATTCTGGACGACAGAAAAGCCGATGACGTGATCAACGATGCTATACTCAGATAGTTCGTGTGAAATAATGCAGGGCATCTGGTTATTCAATTATAATGATTCTGATCTATATGACCACTGGTCCCGCGGCATTACCCGGATATCGACCTAGCCACTACAGACTAAAACATTCACCATACCGCAAGTTGCCAGGTGTCGGTTAAAAGACCCTTTCGAACTGCTTCGCTATACAATGTCCACGTGTCATCCTGCATTGGTGAATGGTAAAGATTCTACATTATCGCACATGTTTGTATATCGTAATGCTATCATAAAGCGCAACCTTTCCGTGTTATTAAGCGCCCATTTTACGTAAAGCAAGCATACACAGTGCCTAAGCTTAGCGCCGGCCGTGGCGGCGGTTTGGAGTCAAAACGAGTCGCTGGGTCAGCTTTTCAAACTCAGCTTATGACGCACCAAAAGCCAAATCCAGCATAGTTAGGTAAAAGACTGGACGTTGCATATAGAGCTTCTCGAAATGGCCTCTAAAGAGTTATAAAATGATAGCTCGACCTATCCACTTCAAGCAAGCATAAGAATGGAATTGAGAAAACCGGTGTCCGTTGACCCAGTTAACCAAAAGTATTGTCCAGAGTATACTGAAGTCAAGAGCAAAAAGGTGTCTGAATACGATATGTAGAGTGTATCGACTGCATAGTGAGACCTAGTACCACCTGTTGGTGAGTGCAAGCGAGCAGGTGTTTTATCACATTGCGAACTTCGCCTGTATTGTTCAGTTCACCAACGTTTAAGATGGCTACACTGACCTGTCTCTCTGTTTACACTCATTTGATATTTCTGCACTCTAATCGTTGTGTACACATATTTTTCTTGTACTGATGTACGCAATTTAGTTCGCCTACACTTACTGTTTGCATCTAAAATTACGCTTTCGCGTAATTAGTGTGTGCAATGACATCGAATCTGTTTTTATCTGATGTAATTACTTTTCTACCTGGTGTGACGGGATGACGACCACAAAAGATCGGTGTGGTCCACTCCGGTCTGGTCTTCCTGTTGCATCAACTGACGAGCTGACAGTTGGCCTGCGCTTGGCGCCCACCATCCGCTAGGAGCGGCGCGTGCTCATGCACCGCACTTTGCAGCCCACTTCCTTCCCGCAACTTCCTCGACCACCAGTACCTTAGTTATCACAAGCTCCTCAGCCGCCACCACAAGCAGCGACTGCAGTAGAAGCACCGATGGACAGCACGGGCGCCACGGTTCGCACGCCAAGCCGCCGGTCACCGCCGTGGCCGCCAACCAGCGCGCTGCCCGAGTCGCCCATCGCCTCCAGCAGGTCGCTCGACAGCGCGCACTACGGTGCGCTACTGCCGACCATTCGCCCCCACGCGGACGCCGACCGCATGAAGCTGCCGCCGCGGCCCAAAGTGGCGGCATCTGCTTCAGCAGCCGCAGCAGATGCAACAGCGGGAATAAAGACCCCGCGGCACTCATACCACCAGCGACGTGCGCTGCTCGGCGGACGTCTGCAGCGCGCCTCTGCCACACAGCGTGAGGAGGAGTTGCCGATCGTCGCGGGCGAGGAGGCGGCGGACGCCTCGACGCCGCGCGGCCGCGGCGTCAAGATCGCCATGTACGGCGTGCTCAACACTGTGATCGTCATCCCCGTCATGATCAGCTTTGCGCAGATCATCTTCCGCGATCCGGCGTTCCAGCCGTACATGGCGGACCTCATCAAGCTCGTGCTCGTCTCAGGCGCCGTGCACCAGCTCTGCTTCACGCTCACGAGCTCACTGTCGTTCGCGATCGGTCAAGTGCAGGATGCGGGGCTCATCTTTCTCTCGGCGATGGCGACCTCGACCGTACAGTCCTTGCGCGATTTTGATGGCGCGACGTTCTCGATGAGCGAGGTGCTCGCGACCGTACTCTTCACGCTCGCCGGCTCCACGGCACTGCTTGGCATCGCGCTCATCATCACCGGGAAGCTCAAGCTTGCGAGCTTCGTGCAATACCTGCCGATGCCCGTGGTCGGGGGCTATCTGGCGTACATCGGCTTCTACTGCCTTGAGGCGGGGCTGTCGATGATGTCGGGCAAGACGATTAAGGACCCGTCCGACTGGCTTCTGCTGGCGAACGGCGACTCGCTGCTGCTCGTGGCGCCCGGCTTGGTCGCGGGCATCGGCATTTTCGTCGTGCTCTCGCGCTGCGACCACGTCGCCGTGCTTCCGACATGCATGCTTGCGATTCTCGTCATCTTCTACAGCGTCCTGCTGTTCACTGGCGTGTCGCTCGAAGAGGCGAGTGCCGCAGGGTGGGTGAGTCCGCAGCCGGAAGCACCTCGCTCGATCGTCGACATCTATGCGTTCTACGACTTTGGGCGTGCGAACTTCTCGTTCGTGAGCAAGCTCGTGCCAGCGTGGATCGCCATGTACTTTGTCGTCGCGTTTTCGTCGTCGCTGGATGTCGCAGCGATCGAGATGGCGCTCGGTACGCCGCTGGACCACAACCACGAGCTGCAGACGGTCGGGATCTCGAACTTGGTGTCGGGCCTCACGGGCGGCTTCACCGGCTCGTACATTTTTTCGCAGACGATCTTCACGTTGCGCGGGAACCTCGACAGCCGCCTCAACGGCGTGCTCGTGTTCCTGCTCGAGGTCGCGGTCGTGCTCTGCCCAGTCTCGATCATCGCGTACGTACCCAAGGTGTTTTTCGGCGCGCTCCAGACGCTCATCGCGGCCGATCTCATGATGGAGTGGATGTGGCACGCACGCCACAAGATGCTCTTCCGCGAATTCGCGATCGTCTGGTTTACGTTCCTCGCGATGAACGCATTCGGGCTGGACGTGGGTATCATCTTGGGCATCGTCGTCGCTGGCTTCAACTTCATCTGGTCCTACATCGCGGTCTCATCCGTGCGCCGCGTCTTGAAGCGCAGCCGCGTTGAGCGCGACCTGCGCGAGCGCGCGCTGTTGCAAACCGCACGCCTCTCAATAGTGACGCTCGAGCTCGACGGCTTCATCTTCTTCGGCAGCAGCGTGAAAATGATGGACGAAGTGCGTCGCCACGTGCTCGTGGGCACCTCGGAGGCTGCTGCCGCCCACGCCGCGGCGCTGAGCCTGCACGCATCGCCGCTCACGAACCTCCGGCACTCGCTGCTGCTGAACGATGAGGCGGCGAGCTTGCTTCCGAGATCGCACAACCAGAGCCAGCACCAGCACCAGCACCAGCACCTGACGTCTTCAATCATCCACGTCGACACTGCGCAGGACGAAGGGCTTGCGACGCTCGACGAGCGCAACGAGTTTGCGGTCTCGGGCGAGCGCAACCGGAGCAGTCCGCGCACATTCCGCGCCCTGCGCACGCGCTTCTTCATCCTCGACTTTGAGAAAGTGCGCGGTGTGGACGCAACGTCTGTGCGTAGCTGCTTCAACGCGACCAAACAGCTGCTGGCGCAGCACGGGATCGTGCTCGTGTTCTCGGGCGTGCCGCACGACGTCGAGCGGCTCCTGCGCGCGCACGACGTGATTGAGGACGAGAATGGGCCGGGTGCCGGCTCGCTCGTGTTCGAGTCGGTCGACAAGGCACTCGAGTGGTGCGAAGACGAACTGCTCGTGGACGAGGGTGTGCTACCGCTGAGCGAGTCAGTGCCGCGCGAGGACGACGGCGCGTGCCGCATGCAGCTGCTTCACGAGCTGCTGCCGAAGCACGAACTCGATCAGCGCGACGACGGCACTGCCGTGCTGACCAAGGAGATCGGCGATCTGTACGTGACGCCCCTCTCGAAGCAGGACGGCGAGTTCGTGTACCGCGCGGGCGAGCCCGTGGCAGGCGTGTACTTTGTCGGCTTCGGCAA
Organism: Globisporangium orthogonon; assembly: GCA_023334005.1. Classification (NCBI taxonomy): domain Eukaryota; phylum Oomycota; class Peronosporomycetes; order Pythiales; family Pythiaceae; genus Globisporangium; species Globisporangium orthogonon. The sequence continues at coordinate 18,826 of JAASFW010000317.1, read as the reverse complement.
GGTGGACGTGTTCCTGCCAACGAACGTGCACGAAGGCATGGGACCGGGCTTCCGCGGCCGCAAGCGCATCCTGCGCGTGTGCCAGGGCGGGATCATCGGCGCGTCCGAGATGACGCTGAACCACCGGCACCAGTTCTCGGCGGAGGCCAAGGGCAGCCGCACCTTCCTCTTCTTCCTCAGCAAGGCCAAGTACAAGCGCATGCAGCAAGACCACCCGCGCATCGCCGCGCGCTTCCAGCAAGCCATGCTCCAGTCCATGGCGCGAAGCGTCATGGAGTCCAACATCTCGGACGACTAAGTAGTGGAGCAAGAGATGATGTTCGTGTCGCTCGCGGATCTTGTTGCTCCAGGTCATGTATGTCGTCGTCATCTGCGCGATCGTCTTCACCACTATCGAGCATGATGTCAGTTAGCGTGGATACGTCTCCATTGGTTCACGTAGCAAGTTGCTTGGAATCATGATTACAAATAAAAAAAAGCATGCGCGCGCGCACACTGTCCTCTGTTCTGCTCTCCATCTCGCACTTGTATCAGGATTGCCGAAGTGCACCTCTTCCTCCTCCTCCTATCTCTCGTTCGTTGTCTGCTCGGGGGTCTCTTCTCGTTTCTTCGCGTGGCAGCCTGTGCTGGATGGAGAAAGAGTTCCTTACCCTCCTCACTCGCACACGTCACCGCCGACATCGTTGCCTCGAACAGCAAACAGGCGCGTATGTTGCACCTCGTGCTCGCTCGCATGCGTTGCAGGCGCCGCTCGCTCGGATGAAGTCCGATTACGGGAAACTCGACAAACGCGGGCGGCGCGCTGATCACAGTTCCATGTTCTGCATCTGCGTCTGGAGTGCCTGGACGTTCGGCGGCTGCTGGTGGTGCGACGGCGGTGCGTGGAAGCGGGATCTAGTGTGACTGGGGGTCGAGTGCGCAGCGACGTCGTCAGCGTCGTCATCGTGCGCGCTGCTCTCGAGGCGCGAGCTGCTGCTGCTGTTGCTGCTGTGCACGTGGTTGCCGAAAAAGTGCGGCAGGCGGATCTTCTTCGTCGGCTTGATCGAGAGCACCGTGCGCCCAAACTTCACGTGGAGCGACTGGTTGTTGTGCAGCGTGAGCGGGCGGTAGATGTAGCGCAGCGTGCCGTTCGAGCTACCGGCGTCCTTGAGGAAGAACTCGCCCTTGCTGTAGTGAATCTCGGCGTGGATCGTCGAGACCGTGCGGTACTTGAGCACGAGGTCGCACTGGGACGAGCGCCCGACCATGAGCGCGCGCCCAATGTCGTTGTCCAGGAGCATCTTGTAGCTGAGCTGGTAGCGTGTCGAGAGATTAAGCGTCGACGACGAGTGCTTCGTCACGACCTGGAACATGATGTTCGGCGCGCTCAGGCGGTCCGGCAGCAGCGAGACCGCCTTGCCCGACGGCAGCCGTGTCTTCGACGGGTACGGCGCCTTGCAGATCGAGCACGTGCGCGCGTTGCTCTCGTCGAGCACCGTGCAGATCTCGTTCTTCTCGCCGTTCGTGTTCCAGCGCTTGAGGCAGTTGAGGTGAATGTACTTGGTGTCTCCAGAGCACTTGCAAGGCGCGATGAGCGGGTTGCCTTCCTCCGACTCGTCGTAGCACACGTAGCACATCGCGGCCGCCGACTCGCGCTGCTGCGATGCGCGGGGCTTCGACTCGTCATTACCCGACGCCTCGCCGGCGTCGTCGTCCGTGTCCATGCCGCTGTCCGCGTCCACGATCGTCTCGTCGTGGCACACGACACGCTGGATGAGCGCGTTCACCTCGGACGTCGAGAGGCACGCGTCGTGCGGGCCGGCGCCGCCCGTGTCAATCTCCGTCACGAGCAGCCCGACCGAGCCGAAGCGGATGATGTCGCCGACCTTAATGCGGTGCTTGCCGCCGCGGATGCACTTGGTGCCGAGGATCTGGCACACACCCGTGTGCGCCGAGAACTTCTCCGACGAAGGCAGCAGCCGGTACGCGTCGTTCGCGTAGTCGATCGTGAGACAGGGCGCGCGCGGGTCCTCGATGAAGATCTTCTCGCGGGCGGCGCCACCCGTCACTTCTGTGCTCTGCGAGTGCTTTGGGCCGTAGATCGACACGCCGCAGCGCGAGACGCTCTTGCGGAACTTGTCGCGCTTGCCGGTCGCGCCCTTGGTCACCGCTGTCATGCCGCGGATGTCCAGCCTGGAGTTTTAGCTTTTCGTAAGTAAAAAAGTACTTTTTTCGATCCGGCAGTCGGCCCAGGTGAGCGAACGCACATGTCGGGCTTGCCGTCGCCGCTAAAGAACTCGGTCGCGCGCGCGAGGCTCCAGCGGCGGTCGTTCGACTGGCTCATGCTGCTGTGCTGTTCTCCGCAAGCGAGGGATGAACCAATAAAAGCCGCGTGAGCGCTCGCCTGCCATCCAATCTGCGTATACGTGTCGACGCCCTCCCTTCTTCCCTCCCTCCCTCCCTTCGTCCCTGTTCCATCCGTACCTTGTGTTGATGCTTGTGCTGGTGGCTGGGGCTGGTGGGGGGGGCGCTCGAGTGTCTCGCTCTCTCGCTGTCTCGACCGCGCGTTCTTGTCAAGTGGTGCTGTGCCTTTCTTCTGCTTCTTCACACGCGCGAGGTGGCGGGCGACGGCGTCGGCGGAAGACGTGGGCTGCGGTAGCGGTAGTGGTAGCGGCGGCGGCAGGCGAGCAAGCGAGCGAGCAAGCAGGCGGCAGGGAGCGAGCGAGCGGCCGTGGGGGGTTTTCTGTAACTAACACCAGAGAGAGCGAGCGAGAATGCGGGAGGGACGGCGGGCACGGCGGGGCGACGTCTTCTTGTTGTGTTTTTTTTGTAGTTTTGGCAAAAGAATTGGGAAGAGCGGGAGAAAAAAAAGGAAGCCAGCTGACTCGCAAGTACTTGAAATTTGTATCCGGAACGTCTTGTATCAGCATTTCTGGGACTATCTGGATCCTATCCACAAAGAAAAAAAACAGGAGGGAAAAAACGAATGGCGAAAAAAAGCAGGTGGGCGCTCAGCTTCGGAAGGCTGTCTTGCGTATGGGCGGGCTCGCGCGTGGTGCGTGTGGGGGCGAGTTCGTCCATACCTAGTAAGTAGGTGCACGTCACATCACCATCACAGCGCGCGACGCGACCACGGGTCTGGAGACCCGGGCGGCGGCCAAATTGGGAGCCGCGCCACACCACAGCCACACAACCTGACTTTTCGCAGAAGCTTGCTGGTCGATATTGCCCAACGAGGCTGCTGGGTTCCTGCAATCGCTGCGATAGCCCCCCCACTTCGAGGATTTTCAGAGAAGACCGCGGCTCCGCTATTACCCAAACAACCTGCGCAGCTTCCGAAAAGCTAGGCCGTCGAACCCATTATTTCACCAGCTAGCACACTGCACTGTCCACCACATCCGAGTCCTTTGTTTTGTCTCGCGCAGTACCACGCCTGTCAAACCACCGCTCGCTCGTCTGCCAGCAGTCCCAACAATGAGCGCGTCGGTGGTCGCCGCGATCGTCGCCAGCGCAGCTGGCGCGATATGCCACCGAAGCAAAACAAGCCGCGCCAGAAGCATTAGCAGCGGTCGGCAGCAGTGGCAGCAGCAACAACAACAGCAAGAAGAAGAAGAAGAAGAAGAAGAAGAAGTCACGACCGCCGAGTTCGAGTTTCCACTCGCCAGCAGCGCCACAAGCGCTAGCAGCAACCTCTTCGATTGCGCCGCCAAGGGCGACGTCACGCACCTGCGCCGCCTGCTGAACGATGGCAGCGCACACGTAGACGACGTGGACGTTGATGGCTTCTCGGCGCTCATGATCGCCGCTGCCGAGGGCCACCGCGCCGTCGCGCTCGAACTGCTGGCACACGGCGCCGACGTCGCCGTGCGCACGCTCGAGCTGCGCTCCACTGCGCTGCACTTCGCCGCCAAGGTACGTTTGTATGAATATGTAGTGGGAAGCTGCGGCGGCACTGACCGCCAGTGACGCGGATGCAGAACCGCGACGCGGAGGTTGTGCGCGCCATCTGCGAGAAGGACCCGCGCTACGTCGACTGCCTCAATATCAATACAGACACACCGCTGATCTGGGCGTGCATCGAAGGCCGCGCCGACTGCGTGCGCGTGTTGCTCGCGTACAACGCGGACGTGAACGTCGTGAACCAGCTTGGCGCGACGACGCTCATCTGCGCTGTGATGATCGGCGAGGATCCGGACGAAGACGAGAGCGACGACGCCCGCGTAGAGATCATCACGATGCTGCTCTCCAAGTACGTTGTGCTGTTCGCTTCGATCGATCGGTCATCGAAGCACCGTGGATCTCGGTTATTATTGTGCATTTAACGCATACAATGATTTGCCTCTGCTGCTGCTGATGCATGTCACACATACACGCAGGAACCCAAAGCTCTTGAACTTCCAGGACCGTGAGGGCAGCACGGCGATGCACTTGGCGGCTGCGTGCGGCTACCTGCAGTGTGTCAAGACGCTGCTCGCGCACGGCGCGGACATTACGCTGCGCAACGCGATCGGACAGACGCCGCTCGAGGAGGCCGAGCAGACCGGGCTCGTCGAGAGCGCCGCATGCGTTGATCACCTGCGCGCGATTTGGCACACGCTCGAGGAGGAGGCGGCCGCGCGAATGCTGTCAATGCTGGAGATGGAGGAAGTGTCTGCGCGCAGCAGCCACGCTCACAGCGGGGCAACGAGCAGGGCGGGCGGCGCGGTAAGTAATAGCAGCAGCGCTAGCAATGCAGCGGCTGCGAGTGGCGGCAGTAAGAAGAGCAAGAAGAAGAACAAGAAACTCAAGCGGAAGGCCGCGAAGCAGCAGGCGCAGGGCGCGGGGGACGCCGGGTTTGCAATTGCATCTGCAGATGTCGGAGATGGGTTATTGTCAGTGGAGACCGCAGTAGCTGCGAGTACCGAGGATGGCTCGACCGAAGAGAGTTCCGACGACGAGGAGGCGAGTGACAAGGTCAAATATGATGAACGTGACGTGAAGAAGTCAGTTGCTGTTAGAGGTGAAGAAGGCGAGGATCCTGTGCAGGATGAAGATATTGTCCCAGTCGAAGACAACACTGCCGTCGCGGGAGTGTGGACAACGGTGGGCAAGAAGCCAAGCCGCTTTGGTGTAGCCAGTCGCGTCAACGGAGACGTCGCAACAGCACACCCTCACACACAGGCTTCAAGTGCGGCGGCTCCGAGCGCTCAGCACCTTACTAGCAACATGTCTGCGACTGGGAAGGTCGTACGCGAGGTGCCATTCTCCTCACAGAGTGCGTGTTGTTCGAGGTTTGCTCGCTTTCATGGGCTTTCGCTGACGATAAACTATGTATGTTCGCAGGGATAGCTCCGACCAGACGAAAGACGCTCAAGCCCAAGCCACAAGGCAACAACGTATCTGCAGCTGCTAAAGCTAGCGGTGCGAGTGCTGTCTCCGCAGCCCGTACTGCATCATCGTCATCATCATCTGTTTCTGCATCATCCAATGCAACGCACGCTCCATCCGCACCATCACGCGCGCCATCAACGAGCTTTGGCAGCCGGATCGGAGCGACGCACCCGACGGTGCCATACTCGTCCACGCCGATCTTCAACAACTCTTCTTCCGCGTCGTCGTCCTCATCATCACCATTCACGTCGTCACTCGCCGGGAGAGCCCACGAGCGCGTGCGCACACACTTGGGGTTCCCATCTTCATGGCGATCTGCTTCTCTGGGCTTTGGCTTGTCGGTCAGCAGCGACTCGTCTTGGGGCAATGGCTACAGCTCAACGAACCGATCATTGCTGTGGAAACACGCGCATCGAATACCTGGCAAACAGCGAGCGGCAGCGGAGGCGACAAGCAACTGGATCGCTCGCTTTCATCTGTCAGACGACCGCGTCTCGAAAGCGATTACGTGGCTAGCGTGTGGGATCTGCGGCGAGCTGGCGCAGGACAACCGCCAGTGCAATGTCAGTGTGAACAGGAGCGAATGCGCGCAATTGTACTGCAGCGCGTGCGTGGAGAAAGTGTCAGGAAACACGCCGCTCGCTGGGAGCTTAACTCACGGCCTCAAGTGCGTCAAGTGCCATCAGGTCATGACCAAGAGCGAGATGCGGACGAACCACTTCGCGCAGGCGCAAGCTTGTTCGTTGCAGCAGAGCAGCGGCGGGAGCACTCTGTTCTCGCAAGTCACCCCAGACGCTCACTTGTCGATGGAAGAGATGCGCCACACTCTCGAGGCGTCGATCTCGACCGCTGCGATCGTGGACTTGAACCCGTTCTTCCTGACACCTGGAAGCGACTTGACCGCCCTGAGCAACAGCCAGCTGGAGGTCCTTGAGCAAGCGCACCAGTTGGCGCTGACGCAGATAATGGAGACGCGCATCGCGAACGCACGTGCGCAGGAGCGCATGCAGATCGAGGAGCGGATGAAGACCCAACGTGATATCCTGCACTACACGTCGATGGCTGCGAGCAGTGTGAACATAGGTGCAGGCGTGCCGCAGCAATAGACAAGAACCTGAACGCAACACGGCTCAGCAAAGTGTACTACTTCGCTCATCGTTGCGACGACGCTACAGTGCAGGTGATCAGTCGATTCGATCTTCCAGAGCTGCGCCTGTTCTGCTGCTGTGACTCCCACTCGCGCATGCATCTCTCTCGTCCTTACATGCGCTGCGTGGTCGATGCCGCGGCACCACCGCCCATTCCTGAATGCTGCGGCGCGGGAGCAACTACCGCAGCCGGCGCCGAGAGATTTGTGACCCCGATGCCGCCGCAGAGCTCCTGCAGCAGCCGGAGCTGCTTCTCCGCCTTCTCGCGCTTCAGCGCGGCGGTCTTCTCCTGTACCTTGTCCATCAAGTACCGGAACGCGACGACGAACCAGTCGCGCACGCTCTCGCTCTCGGTCTCGATGTCGAGCGTGCGCGTGCGCGAGACGAGTGAGAAACAGCGGTTTGCCGCGCGCGCCGCGGTGAACCCGGAGCCGAGTGAGCGTGCAAACACCTGCGTGCGATGCCCCGCGTCGATAGCAACGATCTCGTCGAGCTGGATCGAGTCATTGCTGCGGCCCTGCCACGAGATCTCGCCGAAGCGGTTGATGAAGATGCGCGTCTTGTGTGGCCGGCCCTTGCGCCCGTGCTTCCACACGCCCAGCGTCTCCATGCGCTTCATGATCGAGAGCTCCACCTGCTGCGCGACGCGCTTCTCGTGCTCGCGCGCGAGGTCCACGAGGAACGTGAAGCTGCGGTGCAGCCACTCGCGCTCAGCCGCGCTCTTGGCCTTGATGTCGAACGTGCGGGTCGCCGTGACGAGCGACATGGTACACTTGGCCTCCTGGAGTGCGAGCGTGCCCTTCTGAAGCGCACGCGCGAGTACCTCGGTCGTCGGCCCGGCGCGCACCTCGAGCACAGCCGCGAGCGCGATTGACTTCTTCTTCTTGCTTCCCGTAATCATCTTGGATGTCCAACGGAACGCCTCGCCGTTGTCGATGAGGAGCTGCGTCAGGTGTGGCTTGCCCTTGCGGCCGTACTTGAGCACGGTCGTGCCAGCGATGCACTGGAGCGCGACGCGGTAGTCAGTCATCTTCTTCTGGAGCTGCTGGTCCAGAAGCTCCTTCTTCTGCCGGCGCGTGCGCACCTCCTGCTGCACGTATGCGCAAATGACCCAGCGCAGCGACACAGCGTCCGCGGACGAGAGCTGCCGCAGCGTGCGCGCGCGCTTCACGAGCTGCAGAAAGTACGCCGCCCACTTGGTCGACCGGATGTCGAAGATGTAGAACTGGAGCATGCGCTGCATGCGCTTGCGCGCCAGCGACAGGTTCTGCGGCGTGCACATCGCCCGCACGTCCACGCACACGTCTCGCGGCAGCGATGCCAGGAAGGTCTCCACCATGCTCTCACGCACCGCAGCGGCGGCGCTGCCCGCGCCTCCTCGTGATGGCGTCAGCATGGCTGACGTCGACGACGCGCTCTCTCGCCACGGTCCGAGCGAGAACGAAGAGTGCGCGTTCTTGCTCGAACTCGAGAAGCGGCCGTAGATTGCGCTTGCGCGCAGTCCGTCGCTCTTGGGCTTGTGTTTCGTCCTGGCCGCTGCGGACGGCGGCGTGACCGGGATCGCGAGCTGCATGTTGCTGCGGCCGCCAGGCGACTGGCAGAGCCGTACGCCTGCGGCGGCAGCGTTCGGCTGCGCCTTGTCCAGCTGGCGCTGCTTCATGGCCGCGTCGCTCAGCGGCGCAACGATCGGCGGTGGGCGGTGTCGCGAGCCGCTCCGCGGCGGGCTCGCGTGCGTGCTGGCGTCCGTTGGCGCGTCGTGCGCGTTCTTCCGCGAGAAGAAGGAAGAGGACGACGAAGAGCCGCTGCTGTTTGTGGGCTGTTCGTCGAGCTTCTTCTGCTTGCCGCGCCCCCGCGTGCCGAAGAAGAGCTTGTCGAACGAGAACTTGGCCTTGTGCGTGGCGTTTGCCCCGGTAGGCGGGATGGCGGTCGGCACTGCGTCCACGGCGCTCGGCTTGGAGACGCTGGAGGCGGCGCTGCGCGGCGGCGGCGGCAGCGCGGTGCTGTTGTTCAGCACCATCGTCGTCGTCGCGCGTGACGTGTGTGTGTGTTGCAGTTTTCGAAAGTGACTATTTTCTTCCAGGAAACGCTGCGCGCAACCGTTTCAGCGCCGTCGGTGGCTAAGTTTAGCTCCGTGGCAAGCATGCGTGGACGACATGCTCGACCTTCCTGCGACCTTCTTCCTTACTTTCTACCAAAACTCGCTCTTGCTGTGCACTTGGAAAAGCCGGTCGACGCCTCATGTTTCCTCGAATGGGTCCATGCGAAGAGCACCGACCTGACTGAGCGCCAAAGGCAGAGAAGCTCCGACGATGGCGCCTTCGCTACACATTGTTGACGACTTCACCAGGTCGTCAGAGAGAGAGAGAGAGAGAGTAAGAGAGACCTTACTTACAGTCACCTGATAACTTGCTGTGGAAATGGCGAAGTGAGATCGTATCTTCGCGCAACCTTCGTGCAACGTCCTCTCAATTCTACCCCCGAAGCGTCGCAAAGAGCTCAAATACACCCATCCGTCTCGCCTCGCCGCCATGAAGAAGCTGCTTAGCGGCATCTTCCGCCCAAGCAGCGCGCAGCCGCAGCACCACACGCCGCGCAAGCTCGACACCCCGTCTACCGCTACCACCACGAGCAGCAGCAGCAGCAGCTATGGCAACGGCAAGCAGAGTCCGAATGACGCGTCGCCGCCTGTCAGTAGCCGCGTTGGACCGCGCAGCTCTTGGGGCGCGTTCTTCGCGGGAACTCCGACTCCGCGGCCGCCATCGACACCGCCGCTCGCGGCGCTCCGCACGCCGGAAAAAGTGTGTGTTTTCTATCTTGTAACACACAAAAAAGAGCAAAGCTACGAGAGGCTAACGCTTAGCACGTAGGTCTTCAGCCAGAACCTCGACATCCTGCTGCGCGAGGCAGCCGCGATCATCAAAGTCGTGTACGTGCGCGGTGATATGAGGTCGCGGGCTTGCAACGCGAGATTAATAAGGCATGGCTCGGACACTGGGAACCTGCTGATAATGTTGCTGCAGCATGACAAAGATGCTCGAGAGCGCAGACTTCGAGAGCGACCTCGGCCACTTGAGCGGGTTCGTCACACTTGCGGCAGACAAGCTGCAGCAGAACGGTGGGTGTGTGGGAGATCTCCAAGTCCGTCAGTGCGTGCAACTGGGTGGCAAACTTTGTTTACGTGCTGTTTAAATGCACGGAGACAGGCGACCCGGCGCAAATCGTGCTCAAGAGCTACTTCGAATCCCCGGCAGGCGCGCTGCTGTGCGAGCAAACCGCGTTCCCGTCGCTCGTCCTCGACTTTCTGGGCAAAATCCGCGTGTTTCTTCTCAAAGAGGAGCTGAGCCGCATGCTGTCCGAAGACTACACATCAGTACTTGACACTGGAGAAGACGAGAGCAGCAACGGCAAGAGGGAAAACGCACAGTTGCAGGAGCGAAGCGACTTGGTGAAAGCGCAGGCGTTGATATCGCCCGATATGGAGCGATCGATCGAGTTCCTCATGGGATGCGTCCGAGCGATCGCTTCCAACCACAGTCTCATGGAGATATTTCGCTGTGAGATCCCGAATCTCGTCCAACTCTCGGCTGAGGAGTACCCGCCGAGCGCGCTGTTCTTGAGAGACCTTTCTAGTCTTGCGCTTGCCGCAATACCCGACAAGAACTTTAACGCGGGGCTCGTGTGGTATCTCCACGACTGCGGAATTGTGGCGAAAACAGTGAAGACCATCGCTACGCTCACAGCAGCGACGCCGACGACACCGGACAACGCCGCGATGGCTCTCCGCGCGCTTTCGAGAACGAGAGCGATGTCCGCTTCGATCGATGAAGCTTCCAGTGCAACGAAGTTTGCTACGACGGCAGCTGCTGTGGGCGACGCGCTAGGAATGAACAAGGAGAGCGCCAAAGCATTTCACGCTGCGTCCACAGATGAAAACGTGGCATCACTCGAGATTCCCATCGAAGACACTGCGGCGACTGAACAACCAGAGACCTCGGTTGAAAGCAGCGAAACGTTTTGTTTGCAGTCGTATGACCCGCTCCCAGGGATCAAGTCGCTCGTGTTTGTCCTCCAAAAGACTTGCCGCCACTCGATGGTACTACTGGGAGAGTTCCAGTCGTCTGGTGGCTACGCACTGTTGACCCGGCTTCTCAAGATCTGGTCAGAAAAGGATGTGTCCACTCTAATCTACCTCACCACCTTACTGCTCCCACTCGGAACGGGCTACTCAGGAGCGTGCGGCGGCGACGAGAACATGGCGACCATTATCACGTGTGGAGCAAGGAACATTAGTGTGTTTCTTGCTATGCGTGACCTGCTCATGAAGTGTATTAGTGAGCTCGAGATCCTAGCCGACGGACATCTAAGCGACTCGATGAAAGCGCGAGACGAACAGTTGATTCTGCAGCTGCTCACGACAATTCTGCACGTGTACACGAGTGACTACGACAACTTTTTGCGATTGGAGCCGAAGACTCAAACTCTTGCGCTAATCCTGACGAAGCTTCCTTGGATCGCATTCTACGATGCAAAGGTGATCGTTCTCCGGATTGTCGAGTACGTGTGCGCGGCAGCAAGCCCCGAGAGCTCGCTTCCGACAGAGCTTCTTTCAATCCTCTGCAGTTTGTTCATCGAGTACTCTACTTCTGAAACGACACCCTTGCTGGAGGTTCCTCAATGCAACAAAGAGACTCGTAGTCGTGGTGAAGATGAATCCGCAATGAAAGACGACGATACGCAGGATAACATGGCTGTCGATACCTCAGAGACGAGCTCACCAGATTCAATTGACCACTCGCTTTCACTGCTGGTATGTGGCTGCATCATCAAGATCCTGCAGAGCTCAAGCTTGGTGGCCTACAGGGAGGAACTGAATAGCCTCGGGCTACTCGAACGCGGGGTCTATGCCTTCTTCGTAAAGATCTCGAACTCATTGGGTGCGCTCGCTGAAGCAGAGGGCTCCGTTCAGCGCGAGTATCTGTCTCGGATCAACTTTTACATGAGTATGTGGGCGAACCTCGCCACATTGATGCTGAAGGACAACTGGCAGCTGTGCGTCGAGTTTCGGGAGCTGCGAGTGCATCAGGCTCTATACTCAATCGCAGAAGCTCTGGTGGCATTCGATTTGATCGGCGGCATCCCGCGGTCACAGGAGATCCGAGGGTGCTCCAGCGTTGTCTCCGTGTTTTCGGTCTTCGTCGTGCTTGCGAACTTCAAGATCTCCGGCCCAAAACCCGACACAGATGATGATAAGGCGTCTCCACGATCGAGCAGTGAGTACAATCTGCTGCAGTCTGGCGTAGAGTCGGACATGAGCAAGATTCTTGAGCTGCTGCAAGCGTGCCGCGGCTCGATCCCGCGACAGTGTCACTTGCTGGGCATTCTGCGGCAAGTTCTGAAAGGCAAGGAGTTTGTCTGGAGCGCGTGGAAATCGTGCCAGGGCCACGCAACTTTGATTGCAATTCTGTCGTCAATCGACGACCTTCAAGAGGATCCGGATGGCAGCAAGTTTGCAATGATGGACATGATCTTAGAGCTATTCTGTGAGATCCTGGATCCTGTGAGCGGAGACGACGTGAATCGATGCCACTTCAAAGCGGACGTCGGTCATTCTGCTATTGCAAATTGTCTTGTGAACTCCGGTGTCGTCAAGACGCCCAATTTACCAAGCGTGCTGAACCGAGTCTTTGAGCTCATCACCGGCTCTGCACCGCCTCGAAACAAGATTCGTTGCGCCGACGCGGTACACACTCTCTTCTGCCTGCTCCCGAGCTTCGAGATGGATGTTGCGGTCACAGCATTCAATCGACTGCTGTTGAAGCTGACGTCGAATGATGAGTTTTCATTTTCGAGAAGAAAGCAAGCGGGCATGCTTGTCGACGCCGGAGCGTTCACATGGCTAGCAGATCCTGCAATCGCTACATTATTTGTGCGAGATACTCCGCTGCGCGCACCTCTGACGAGCTTGATATTGGTTCTTTCAGGTGAAGAGTTGCCGACATCTCGTCTCCGCGAGTTTCTGCGCGTTGTAGCCAGGGGAATGCCCAAACTGCTGGGAAACCAGTACCACCCATCTGTGCGCGTTGGCGCTTCGGTATCCGAGACGGACTCCGAAGAGAGCGCGGAGATCGGGCTGCGTGTACTTGAGCAGGTGTTCAACGGTCCTCACGTTCCACATGTCCTGGTTGGCACGCACGTGAAGTCGCGGATGGCATCCGGCTATGTCCACATCGTAAATAACATAGATCGTGTGTGGCCACCGTCGTCAGGATACTCTTTCGCATGCTGGGTTCGGTTTCCGCCAGAAGCGGCATACAAAGCAAGCCAACCAACGACGAGGTCTCCTCTCTCCTCATCAAGTCGAGGTGGAGCTGATGCTGAATCCAAGACGTCTGCAGCAGTGGAGGGAAACACTGTCAGCGTCGCTTTGTGTGAAGGACACGTCACGATCACTCTCGATGGAGATGATACTGCCATTGGTGAGTGCTACTGCGTTCTCGTGGGACCCGTACTGACGTTCTTCACGAGCAGTGAATCGGCAAATCGAAATGAGAGCCCTGTGAAAACGCTCGATGTCACAGCAGTCGCTAGCAATGGACTGCTCGACTTTTACTTCTGGTCGCACGAGAAACGATTTCTGGCCAAGTGTAGAACTTCCGACGACACCGAAATGTGGCTTAAAGCGATGCAACAGTCGGAGAGCATTAGCAACGTCGTGGTTCGGAATCGGAGCGCACTCGTCGACCCGACTTCGGACGACGAACTACTTTTCGTCTCGGAAACGCCAACGTCAAGCATGCCGGAAACCGGGAATGTGAAGCAGGAACTGGAAGGCTATGCCTGTATCCTCTCGGTCTACTCTATCGAATCGGCAGGATGTTTTGTCCGAATCTACTTCGAGCAGGCAACAGGATGTCTGCGAGTCGACACGGGTTCAGTGAGCTCCGGCCCGAACATCAATCCAAATCCGAAGCGAACCTCGGCGGTTTTCAAAAACATTGACATGAACTTGCTTCGCGCAACGAACGCGACCACCTCGCGCAGTGGTGATACACTCGGTACTGCCAACACCGAGCAAAGCGAAGAAGATGGATCTCACTGGCATCACATCGCGCTGACTCACCGAAAGACTGTTGTGGGTAGTTCTCTTCTGACGCTCTACATCGACGGGTCAGAGGTGACAACAAAAAAACTGAGTTACCCTTCCGCTCCGACCGCAGGGTCGATGCAGGCGTTCGTGGGCAAAGACATTCAGGTGTGCGGGACATTTCCTGCTCTGCCGTGGAGCATTGGCCCAGCGTGGCTTACCGAGGAGGTGCTGAGCGCTGCTGCAATCGTGTGCATGTTCCTATCGGGACCATCGTTTAGCGGTCAGTTCAGCGGTCACGCGTACCGGTCTGCAGGAGAGTGGCCCGAGGCACACGCAACGTGCCAACTCGACCGCGCAACTCAGCGACGAGTTGATGTCGCGCGTTTTTCAAAGCGTCTGCAGCTCGCGAAACTCGGACGCGCTAGTCGCCGGCAGTGGAACGAAATCAGTGGATTTGGAGTCCATGTGCTTGTGGCAGCAGCGAACGATCTCTCTGCGATTGCTGAGTCTGCGACGACAACGACAACAAAAAAAGAAGATGGCGGAGACGGCTCCCGAGTCACCGCTACTGGCGGTACAGTGGCAGGAATCTCTCGCAAGGAGCAACAAAAAGTTGAGGCGTTTGCTAGCTTCATCAAACATGACTGCGCCATGAGCTCGTTTGGCAGCGAAATGCTTCAGGTACTGAGCAACTTCAAGCTGCCTGAGAACCTGATTCTTTTTTCCCTGAACACGAAGAGCAGTGTGATGTCCAAGTCCCGAGAACTGAATCAGCAGCACACACATATCCAATTCGTCGGCACCGAAAAATCATGGCCGCTGGATCTCCCGAAGGCGCTTCCTTCCGTCGGAGGAGTGACCCAAATGGTCCTTCCACTTCTCGAGAACGCGTGGCGGTCAACGGAATTGAGCATCTTACTTAACATGCTGGCTCGCGCAGTGCGTCAAAATCCGTCTTGCTTGGCGGAGTGTCTCGAGATGAACGGATACGCACTAATCGCGAGTATGTTGACGGAGCGCATCGACTTGGTGAACGAGAGTGTCCTGGAGTCGACTATACGACTTGCGATCTCGGGAGACTTTCACACAAGCAGCACGGGGGTAGATCCAGGGTGTCGCGATAAGCAGGAGCAGTCTCGCACAGCTGCCGTCGAAGTTGGTCGTTTGTCGCTGATCGTTGACTCGACAGCGCTTTCGCAGATCGTTTTATCGCATGAGCTCCGACGACTGCTTCCATGGGAACGTCAGTGCCAGATTGTGAAGTCACTTCTCAACGCCCTCGATGCTGTGAACGCAAATGCACTGTTCAACGCTAGGCAGCTGCGGCGAGCGGGCTTGCTTGTGTGGATCCTCTTGTTTTTATCAGAGCTCTGCAATGAAGACTGCTCTCTTGACAAAAGAAGCTCGCTCGAGCATCGCTGGTGTTTCCCGGTCTTTGCGTACGAGGGATTCAACGAACTCTTGCAGCATCTCCTGTCGCTTCTGAGAAGATACCTGCACGTGGAGAGCCACGTGGACGACATTTTCGCGATCACGGATGTGTTGCTGCTCTCACTCACGAGTGAATCGCTTCATCGGAAAGAGAGCCCGTTTCGAGTCGTGATACTCCAATTCTTGTTGCACGAGATCGAAAGCGACTCGGACGTGAAGGCAAAGCCTTCATCTCCGTCGTTGTCGCCGACAAGTCCCTCTGAACTGAGGGATTTAGTCTCTCCGACAATCGTGGACGCTGTGTTGTATCGGTCAGCCACGAACGGACCTTCTAAAAAGCGCAAGGACAAACATGGCGAAGAGATGACTGGTGGTACGGGAGGAGTAGTCTTGTCTCCGACTGCCGGCGGATCGAGTGCAGCAGCTTTTCCGCTTGCCTCGCTCCGTGTTGATGGAGTTGACAATATCTTGCTCGAGATCATCAGACGGACAGAATCCGGTGCTTTCGCGTCCATCGAGAGTCTCCTTGCTCTCCGCATCCTGCTGTCACTCGCACAGAGCTTCACATCATTCGCGCAGCATTTGCTCCGCAATTCGTCGACTACCCTCCGGAAGATCAAGTGTTCGCTACAAGACTACAGCATGGATGGCAGTTTGTACATTCCGATCCTTGCATACCTTTCCAACGTCGCGATTAAGGATACCAAGTATTGCGATGCCATGGGGAGTCCGAGTGCTCGCTATCAGCAGTATGCTTTGCCCACACCGTGCGGGTTTCTGTCACCGGAGAAGTTTTGCGTGGACCAAGTGTGGGAACTACTTGGTTGTCTGCTTCTGCGGAACTGCAAACTCCGAACCGATCGAGCGAAAGCGATCAATATCGCTGTGCTCTCGCAGCTGTCGTTTCAGACCGAATCAAGCGAGGCGTTCTTCACGACTGTGTGTACCTCAAGCAGCATTGTTTTCAGGATCATTGTGCAGTGTGTGCTATCCCAACTCGAGCAACTCCTAGACAAAGAGACGATCGATGCAGGGTCTGGCACAATCGAAGAAAGTTCCGACAGCAACAGGTCCACAGCCACAGATCCACGAACACTTCAAGCTTTTCTGGGCTATCTCATCTCAGGACAAATGCCACAGTCGCTTGCGGGAGAACTCGTGGTTGCATGCTTCGACCTGCTCAAGATCACGATGAGTCGGAGTCTGTTTGAGAAAGACGAGTTTGCGTCGTTCATGATGTTTCTTCTAGAGTGCCTTGACGATGGCATTCATCGAGCGAACAGCCCTACTTCGACACTGTTCTCGCTCGCGGACGCGCAAAAGTCTTGGCTCACTCTGCTCGTCCGCATCCTGAAAAGCACGCTGGCACTGTCGGAGAACTGCTCGTTCCTGGTACTACGGAATCTGTGCACTCTCGGAGTGGCTCTGTCACGATACTTGCTTGACGATAGCAAGCATCAGGGCTGCACAAACAATGCAGAAGGCTCGACAGCCGGAGCAGATCGGACGTCGCCATCATCTCGCGTTGAGAGCATGCACAGCGGTGGTGGTGGTGATGGGTGTTTTGGTATGGATGTGCTAGTGTTCTTCCTGAGCTCCATCCGAATGTGCTCTGAGCCGACCATCGTACACCTCATCGGCGCGGAAGACCAGCAATTCGTCTATGGCTGTCTCGTGTACTGCGCGCAGACAGTGCTGCTGAACGAGCTAAACGGGATCCACAAGGGTTCTCCGCCTCCACAGCGATTGTTAGACTGCCTTGTCAGCTCCAAGCACCTGCTTCTTCAGCAGACAAAGTGCTCAAGTGTGATCGTTTGCGGCGCATTGCCGAGCAACCATGCAGCCGGCAACGAAGCGACGGCGAGCGGATCTGGAACTCCGAGCGACGTAAACCCGCCCAGTCAAGGAGGGTTCTCTGGACGTCTGAATCGTATGCGGAGTCTGAGTGCAGGCGCACACAAAGAGTTCGGAATCGGCTCGGAGTCCGATCGGAGCTTCATCCTCTCTTTAGCAGCAACACTCTTTCGGATGATCATTGACGACTCGGAGAGCGTGCGCCATTCGTCCATTCTGATGTGGCAGTTCTTGATTCAACAGCGTATGGGAGTGCTGAAAGAGCTCTTGATCGTGGAGCCGCGCGTATCGCTGCTCCAGAATATCACAACAAACAAGAAAGAGGCGATCGATGTCTTCCACGGAGGGTTTGAGCGGTTACTGAGCGTGCTCCCGCAGAGACTCGACAGCGGCACGAATCTGGCATCAGCGCCTACAGGTGGACGGTTTGCTGGTGGAGATAGCACAAGCGATACGAGTGCAAGCAGCCGTGAAAGCTGGCTGCAGTTTCACATCTGGCTGACCGAGAACTTCGACCTCCTGAAAGACTTGATTCTTGTCCGCACGGAGCCAATCTACCAGCACCTCATCGAAGTGCTGCAATCGTGCTTGAGCGTTCGCAAGGTGAACTCGACGAGTTCTGTCACAAAGCTACTGTCACAGCCCGAGCTTGCGCTACACATTGCTTCTGCGCAGTATTTTGACGCCGAGCAAAGTGAAGCATCCATCAGTGTGGACTCATCCATCAGTGACGACGCTGATGCTGTAGAAGGGTACAATGCCGCGGCTCGCAAAACGATGTTCAAACTCAGCAATATCCGCGAGAGCTCGACGGATATGCTGATCGACTCGCAAGTGCGATGGCGAGACACGCTCCTACAGCTGCTGCACACGCGGTCTGTCTGGCAAATGGAAGGGTGTCAGATCAGTATTGGCAGTGCACGGCGGGTGCAGCAGAGCGGAATCGCTGCGTCTTGCTCAACTGTGGCAGGAAGCAGCTCGGAGACAAAGCCGTTCTATCTTGACCGAAGTATCTTTCAGCAAAACGCCTTCAAGCAGTGTTTAGATTACACTGAAGGTCCGCAGCGTATGCGTTTGCGGCTGGTGCGCAGCTATGATGGTTGGGACAGTGCTGTGGATGGGAAGCACGGAGACGATAATTCACCTTCTGCTGCCCATCCTCCTGCAAGCACCAGTGATCACAGCAACACCCGTAAAAGTATCTACAACTCATGCGCCACTGACGACCCGTTCAAGAGGTGTCGAGAGTTCCATGAAGCAGTGGCTGTGTTCCGCGAGTTCCATTTCAGGATGTCGACACGCTCCGGCGACATTGCCCCTACCGCACTGGATGCTTCTGCAACGCTAACTGACATTCTTAATCGCTCGATGTTCGAGAGAACCCGAGACGTCTTCGCTCCGGATAGTATCAGCCGTCTGAACGCCGCAGGTGAAGATGATTCCGGGGAGGTGCCGCTCGATCCGATACGACTTGCACGCAAACTCGCGGACTCCTATCTTGGCAGCAGCAGTTCATCTGAACAATTTGAAAGAACATCAGTCTCTGAGGCTGCGATCGCAGAGATTGAGAACGTGCTTGCAGCAGCAGAAGCTGATCCGCTTGAGAATCCTGTCCCATCGACCATCTTCGATATTGCAGACTCGGAGTTGATGCAATCCGTCATTATCCCGATCGCCCACGGAACATCAGCTCAAGAAGAATCAAGTGCCGCGGTCAACTCAAGTGCGACAGTGGTCGACAGCGATGTATTGGCGGAATCAGACGACGAGGACGATGAAGCGCCATCCGCACTTTCAAAGCCTGGGCTTGCTGGCGAAGAAGAATCCGACGAGGAGGTCATGGATCCGTACAGCGGAGGTGGTGATACTGGTGGGAACACTCGTGCGACCACACTCGAGCAAGCAGGCGGAGAGGAGAAATCGCGAACTCAGCGCGACAAACTGGCTGCTTCGAAAG
>JAASFW010000316.1:0-23307 GCA_023334005.1 Globisporangium orthogonon | reverse complement strand
CGCAAGGCGTAACCTGCACTCGTGCGCGTGCGAAGATACAGGCAGCCTCCAGCTCCGCCGTCTCCGAAGAAGTCTGCGCTGTTCTCCAGTGAGCGAGTGAGCGTGTGTCTTTCTAGGCGAGATCGATCGGTGCGTGCGAGCGTGCGAGCCTACTCCTCCGCCGGTGTCTTGACCTCTCCGGGAGTCGAGGTCTAGCTTCGGTGTCTGGGAGAGCTGTCGCCCGCAGTGTCGGGCAGTTGTTAGGTTTCGAAGAGTTGTCACCGTGAAGGGTAAAACCACGCCAGCAAATCTAGCACTTCACGACGATGGCAGATATCGTAGAAAGTGATGGATGGCGTCCATGCACTGTAATACCTTGATGAGCACGAAAGATGACGACGAGAAAGGAAGGCGTCCTGCCTGCGTGCAGGCGGGAGGAAAGAGAGCTGCTGCTCACGCTCGCATCATGTCTTTACCACTTCGCTACTGTGGGGCTATGGTGACGGATCAAAACGTCCAAATGAACTGTCTCGTTTTCAGGCGTTATCACTGGTGCAAACTCCCTCCCTCAGATCCAATTTTCCTTTGACTCATTTTTCAAGTCGTTTTCGTCCCGACCTCGTTCTCCTTCATTCGTTCGTTCCCTCGCGCTCTCTCGCTCGCTGCCGCCGCCGCCGCCACCCCATGCGCCGCCGCGACGACACGGCTGCCGCCAGCTGGCGCTGCCACCCACGCAGCCCTTACCACTACTGTGCCGCAGCAGTAGCAGCAGCTGCAGCACGGCTCCCGACTTGGCGACGCCGACTGCCGATAACGACAAGGCGATGCCGACCGCCGCCGAGGACAAAGTGCTGCGCCGGCGCCTGCAGTACAAGATGCACCAGCGACGCCACCGCGCCAAACAGAAGCATCGTGCCGAGTCGCTTGAGCGCGAGGTCCACGAACTGCTCGCCAATGTCTCGAGCCTCGAGCTCCAGTGCAAGCGCCTGCGTGAGCGCAACGTATTTGCGATGCGCGGCACAGCGGGCGGCCAACCCCTGCGCGTCGCGCTCGAGTATTTTAGCGTTTACGAGAACGGCTTCTCGCCGCGGCGCTGGGAGGAGCAGGAGCGCTTCCTCCATGGTGTCATGCACAGCGCGATCGAGGGACCTGACTACGTCGGCGTCGACTTCATCAAGCACCAGTGGCGCCTCTATGGTCACTTCTTCGCGTCCACTCGGTATCAGATCCGGGGCTACACCATCGAAACGGTCGGCGATATGACCGCCGTCACTGTGGACGTGTTGCTCTCCATCCGCCTGCGCCGCGAAGGCGTCACGAAGCTCTGCCCGAACCTCTCGGGGAACGAAGAGCTCATCCAGGAGGTCATCGGCAGCCCTATTGTCGTGCCGGGCAAGTACCGCTTCATCTTCGACGCCGACGGCGCCGGGAGCTGGCTTGGCGGAGACCTCGACTTTGTCGGCGGCCTGCAGGAGGCGTTCCGGTCGCTCGACAAAGTCGTGCTCCTCATGGAGAACGCCAAGATGTCGTTCAGCACAGGGCAGATCCAATGCCAACCCGATAGCGAGACGGGAGGCGCTCCCCACCCTGGGATGCGGAGAGATATCGTGGATCACCGCCACCACCTCGACTTTCTGTTGTCAAAGTGACGGCGGGAGTTCTGTCTGTCATGTGTCTACATGCTGTATCTTTTTTCTTTTCATGAACGCCGCCCCTACACACCAACTAACAATCACGACGCCACCAACTGCGGTGATGAATGCGTGGGCGAGTTAGCAGTCTAGTCCGCCAAGATGATCGACGCGCCATACGAGCTTGTAAAAGTACCATTTGCCGTCTCGCGTCATCTTTCTCTTCCTTGAACGCTCAATCGCACCCCCTCCCCCCTCCCCTCCTTCCATCCACACACACTACGATACCACGCCAACGTGGCGTTTGCTCACTTACTCGCTTGTAGCTGTCGTCGCCGTTGTACTCGAGCGAGCTGCGACAGAGGCGCCTGGCAGTAGATCGTCTAGGTCGTCCTCGACATCGCTCGCTTCCTCGGTAAATGACAGCGGGTTCAAGCGCGCCTGCCGCATCAGCGACTGCCGGCGAGGCGGCGTGATCGTCTCGGGCTCCGAGTTTCCGTCCGCGGCATCAGGGCGGGTCGGAGTCGACGCGACGTTCTTCTTGGTAGCCTTCCGGCTCGAATCGGGGGTTCCTCCTGCAATCGATCTCCGCTTCTTCGCTGACACCGGCGGCGTCTTCAGCTGCATGAAGTGGTCACGGATGTCGGAGCCTTTGATCGGAGACAGCGACGTCTGCAAGAGAGAGATAGAGTAGTCAGAAGATGAACGCAGATCAGTAGCAAGCACTCTCAGAGTACACTGACCATGATGCGAGGGCCTCTGGATCCTACACTATCGTTCGAACTCCGGGCAGCTCCGAAACGAGCATTAGTGCCTGGCGCGGCGGCTGACAGTGCCGATCCCTTGCCGCGTCCGGCGACAAACAGCTGCTTCGGAAGGTAGATCTTGCCCGGGAACGGCCGCAGACTCGACTGGTTCTTGATCTTCTTCTTCACAAGCAGAGCTGCGCTGTCCACGAGTGGGTAGATGTTCGTGCTGCTCGGGTCCGTGACGTCGTCGCACTCGGAGAGCTTCGCGAGCATCTGCAGCAGGAACGCGATGTTGTCGGCTTCGGCCGACGCAGTTGACGGCACGAGACCGTCCAGGAAGAAGTTCAAGTGCAGCAGCTGACTACTCCACACCGGGTTGTGAAACAGCGGCGCATGCAGACTGACGCTGCGCTGTGCTGCCTCTTTCGGGAAGTCTGGGTGGTGTGCGAGCAAGTGAAGCACGTACGGGAGCGCATACTCTGGGACCATCAGCGCCCTTACCTCAGTGCTCGACCCACCGTCAGATCGACCGCGTGCGAGCGAAGCTTCAAACATTCGTCGCATCCGCTGGACTGCAACTCCAAGCAGGTTTCGGGCTTTCTTCTTCAGCACCGAGTTGGGCTCGGAAGCGGCGAGCACCAGGTAACTCACATACTTGTGCGGGTGAGGGGTCGCGTACTTCATCAGGTGCGACGTCAGCTTCTGGAGGAATACGGAGCGAACCTCCTCACTCGAGTCCTGCATGACGAAGCCGAGCATGTGCCACTGCGCCACAGTCACCAGACGCTCCACGCTGGCGTGGCGCATCAACTTGAGCAGGCTGCTCGCTGCAACGACGCGGTATTTGATCGCTAAGCCTGCGTTCGAGGTCCACTTGCGGCCATCTGAGCGCAGCAAGTCGAACAGCAGTTCCAACACCTGCTGACTGCACTCTATGAATTTGTTCACCTCGCTCTCGAGGCGGCAGTACAACACCACATTCACCAGCACCCGAATTGCCAGGCATCGGATGTCCACCAGCTTTGTCTGGGTCAGCACGCGCTTGCGGTTCTTTGACTGGACATTCGACTGATCAGCGTCGTTCGAAAGGAAGTGCTCTCTCAACGTCGACCACAGCGAAGCTACCAGAGACGCATTTGTCGCCATGTCGTCCCCGCACCGCTTCGTGAACACCAACAAGCTCTGCAGCGTAGCCGCCGCACCGGGCGAACTCGGAGACGACAACCGCTTCTTCGCACACAACTTCTGGATCAGCAGACTCGTGTCCTTCGACGTCCCGCAAAAGTTGGCGATGCTCAGTGCTGCGAGCTTCGCCATGTGCACCTCCGTTGCTGACATCGCTGCTGACGAGCGGCTCGAGTCGTCTCGAATGCTCGGGTTCCAGCAATACTTCTCCAACTGTTTCAGCAACAGCTTGGATGGCGCGCTGTCATCAGCGGATCGTTCAGAGTCTATGGTGGCACCGCGATCCAATAGCGCCTTCCAGTGCTCCGAGTAGTTGGCAAGAACACCGAGCATGCCCTCGATGACGCGATGGTCCCTCGTATCCTCGCTTTCGTCGTCGTTTTCGTCATCATCCTCGTCTTTCTTAGCCGCGGCGTCATCGTCAGTAAGCAAGATCGCCTCGATTTCGTCCTTGATAAACGGAGAGAAGATCGCAGGCATGATCTTCGACACCATCAGCATCAAGCCAATGATGTCTCGGTTCTCCTTTGCGTGCTGCACGCCGTTCTCAACGAAGAAGCTCAGGTACGTGCTGATGGACGAGCGGTTCACCGTCAGTAGATTCAGTTTCCGACACAGCGTCTTCATGAACTCTCCGAGTGGACTCTTCGAGCCGACGCACTTGACCAGTTGATCTCTCGCGCTTCGGATATCCCCCAGGCTCTTGGAGTAGTCGCACAAGTGCTCCATGTGCTTGAATACGCTCTGGTCTTTCCAGACACACAGCTGCTCCAGCAGTTTCCGCAAGTTTGCAACCTCGGGGAAGAGTGGCGACAGTCCAGCAAACAGCTTTTCTGTCGTGTCGCTCAGATCAGAATTCGTTGCCTCGGGGCGACTCCTCAACAGTTGACGATGGCGCTTCTTCGCAGCGACAAACTCGCGACACACCTGTACGCACTTGGCTCGCTCGCTCAAGATCCGTCGGAGCGCTTCCTTGGATGTCTGATCGACCGAGTGGAAAATGTAGAGCAGTCCCTTCGCACGAATTGCATCGGAGGACGCTTTCGGCAGTAGAATGTCGTCTAGTAGCTGAACCACGCGGAGTCGTAGCTCTTGCTGCGGATATGCGAAGCACTTGAGCACGAAGTCAGGGACCCAACCCAGCTTCTTCGCATGCGTCGATGGGACATGATGCACACTCAGCGAGTGCTCTTCATCGGCGTCGCTCAGACTCCAGCGCCCCGAAATGTGTGCCGCGTACACTTGGCTTAGCCCCGTCATGGTCTCCTTGCGCAAGATCACCTTTTTGTCTTTCATACGCTCGCCGACTTGCCGGAGACACTCCTCGCTCACGAGCTCAAGGCTGCTGGCAGCCAGGTCGCACACCTCGTTCACCACGAGCCGCCGCACCTCCCAGTCGGGGTCGCTCAGCCGCTGGATAAACTCCTTCTCGATCATCCCTCCCAGCTCTGCCTTGCGTTGCCAGATAATCGCGCACACCTGAATCATCTGCAGGCGGATCTCCTTGCTCACGTCGCGGAATCGCCCCAGGAAGTCACGGAAGTTTTTCATGTACTGATGGCCGTAGTCTGCATGCGACGACGCGAAGAGCCGACCCATGAGCGCGATCGCCTCCGACCGCGTCGCAACCTCATCCACTTGAAGTTGCAGACACACGTTCGGGAGCACGTACAGCAGCAGCGATGGGCTCGTCTTGTGGACTTCGTAAATGAGCGCGTACACGTGCTCCTTGAGCGTTGACGTCGTGTGCGCCGTCAGAGCGGACGGCGCGTCCACGAGGATGCTGTTGAAGAAGTGCGAGAGCTGGCTCTGGAGCTGCTCGCCCGTGCGTCGGATCAATTCCTGCGCCAAGTGGTACGGACCGCGCACGCTCCCACCAGTAGCGTCGCCTCGGGAATCGGCGGCACTCGTCTGCTGCACCAGAGGCGCCAGCATCGCGTCCAGCAGAGGTTGATCGACCAGGTCGAGCTCCTCGATGCATCCGCCCATGATTGCCACCATGAGCGCCTCAATCTTGGCCGAGTGCTCGCTCCGGATCGTCTCGAATAGCGTCTTGAAGAGCTGCACCAGCAGCGTCTCCTCGCCCTCTTCCACGCGGAAGTCCTCGCCCACAAGGACCACGCACGACTTGGCGCCCGCGAGGCTCTCGAGCACGTGGTAGCAGTGTGCGTCGCACGTAGTCGCCGTGGCATCCGAGTCACTGCCCGCGTCCGCCGCAAGGCCACGAATTTGCTCCAGGATCAGCTGGAACGCGTCGTAGAGCTCCTCGCTCGAGTGGAAGGGCGACACCGGTGCGTGCACGCGCAGCAGCTCCGCGAAAGAGCAGGCGGCGAGCGAGCGCACGACCTTCTCGTCGGCCGCCAGCACGCGCTCATGCAGTAGTTCGGCGCACAAGAGGCGCAGCGCGTCCGCGTCCACGACCGAGTCGGAGTCCGCGTCCTCCTCCTGCTGTTGGAGGTTCGGCAGCCGCCGGAGCAACGTCCACGCCTGCTTGAGGCGGCGCGCGAGCTCCGACGCGTTCTTCCCGGCCTGCGCCAGAAACGCACCCGAGAGCACGCGCCGCGCCAGCTGCTGCCGCTCGTCGTCCTGTGCACCCGACGAAGCAGCTGGTGCGTGCTCCGTGTATCCCGCGCGCCCGCCGCTCGCCGCTGCTTCCTCGTCACCAGCGCTCGGCTGCCTGTCGTCCTTATCGAGGCTTCCCGCCCTTTCTCTCGCGGCGCGCTTCTTCGCGGCGCGCGTACGCCGCGGCGTCTGCTCCGCCGCCATCGCCGCCGCCTTTTGCGCACTTGGAGGGGACGAGAGAGGTTGCCGAGTGCGGAAATGGCAGTGAACACACACCCCAAAAAGCAACTTTCCCTCGCTTTCTGCACTACCGCACAAGCGACTGACGAACGCCACCACCACCATGCTTGCCTGCTTGCATCCATTGTTTACATGTGGGGTGTGCGCGGGACCTACACTCTCGACAACTACGTGACAGCAACGCGTCACAGCTCAAAGACCATCGGGAAGTCGTCGCCGTCGCTCTCCTCCGGGTATTTCACGCCGCGCGAGTCGTCTGCTCGTCGCGACGGCCGCCGACTGCCGCTGCCGCTGCTGCTGCTGTGGAGGTGGTTGCTTCTGCTGCGCGCCTGGTGGTCGCGGATCGCCACGGGGTCGGAGCGGCTGGGTGCGAACGCAGGCGCACCTGTGGCGACGGCGCTCGGATGCCGCGGTGCCGGCGCCGAGTTGCGGTGCACGCCAGCCAGCCGAGTGCGCGACGACGCTCTGTGTGCACCCGACTCTCTGCTGCTGCTGCTGCTACTGGGCTTGCGCGACGGCTGCTGCAGGTGATCATCTAGCGGCAACAGCACGTGCGCGCGCAGGGGGTGGCGCTCCTTGAGCGTCTCGAAGAGATGCCGCTTGCCGTGCTCTGCGCGCATCGGGCGGCTGGCCGTTTGGTATTCGCACACGTTTGCGCGTAAGTGGCCGACGCATACAGCAACACCAGCAATAGCAACGAGATACAAACGCACGCAAGGTCGCTGTCGGCGCTCGCGCTCTTGAGCCCGTTCGGGCGGCTGCTCTGCTCTGTGAGGTGGCAGCAGCACGTGGACATGAGCCGCCGGCACTGCCGGCAACGGCCGTCCCAGCTGCTCATGTGGGCAAGCTGCGGGCTTGTGCGCGGGCGGGTCTTCTGCTGCTGGCGTGGCGAGTACGCCGGTGCGAGCGAGAGGCGGCGGACGGCCGCGGTGATGGCGATGGCGCTCCCGAGCGTGGCGAGCGCGAGTGCTCGTGCAGTGGACAGTGCGGGATTGCTCGAAATGCTTCGATTAAGTACGAGTTCGACTCTTTTCATCAAGATTACGTGGGGCAAGTCGAAGTTGACGTTTGGTTGTGGCTAACGAGACAGCCGGCCGATCGATCGACCGATCATGCCCGCTTGCGCGAAATGCGACCAACTCGTTCGCTCGCCTAAGCCGCGCAGCTTCTGGCTCGCATCGTCGCCGTCGGGGGCTGATGCGCACTTCTCAGCGTGCGCAAGCGTTCCGAGAGCGATCACCCTGCGCCGCTCGCTCGCTCGCTCTGCTGCTGAGTTCTGGTTCCCGCCCAACCCACGTTGGGCTCCGATATCTTGGTTCGCTCCGAACGTCGTCCGAGAGACTCGAGACTTTACCTACCTAGCAACAAGCTTTGCGTTCCATTCCGTACAGTACGCACACACGCACGATCAACAAGATGTGCGTTCCAAACTTGCAGTGTCAAGTGGCCGATCCAATTCGGGTGGCAGTGACGCGCAAGCCATACGCGGCTACGACGACCGCGTCGCGCTGCCCTTGGGCTTCACCGGCTGCGCGATGTAGAGCACCGTCGGGTCGTTCGGATCCACGAACGCCCGGTTTTGGCTCTGCACAAAGTTCATGTCGATGGTCTCTGACAACACCAAGCAGCAAAAGATGCAGTTTCTCCGTCAGCTCTGCGACTCGACCATCACCATCACCATCACCAGCAGCAGCTGATCATCACGCGCATACCTTGCTTCTTGCGCTTCTCGAGCAGCTTGAGAAACACCGGGAGCACGACGCCCGTGCCCCCATTGTCGAAGATGATCTTCCACGCGAACTTGTCGTCCGACTCGGTCCTGTCGGTCTGTTCCAAGCCGCAGCAAGCATGCAAAGCAAAACGAAAAAAGAGTTTCCCACATGTGAGCATGTGCACATCAAAGCAGCCGCCGCCTCGCGAGTTCACCCAACCAGCTGGCGGACGCACCGGCGTAACGAGCCCGGAGATGCTGCACGCGCCAAAGATTGGCTGATTGAATTTCTCGTCCGTCATGTCTGCGAGCGGGATCTCCTACATGCGGAGAGACGTGTATGTGTGAGACTCGACGCGCGGCCGATCCAATCCGATCCGATCCGAGCGAGCTTGCCGACACTTGAGACTCACAAACGCCTCGAAGAAGCGCCCGCGCTGCATCGAACCCTTCTCAGCAACGAAGATGATCCGCTGCGTCGTACAATACACGCGGCCCTTGCCCTTGAACTTGTTGCTGTGGAGCGCACAGTTCCCAGTTTTGCTATAAGTTGGAGAGTTTTTTTCATCCATGTTCTCGAGTGTGTGCTTGCTTTCGCACCCGGCGGCGCTGGTCTGGAACGAGATCTTGGCGCGCTCGAGGATGAAGAGCTCGTCGTCGTGGGCGAGCGGCAGCAGCTTCCCCTCGTCCGCGAAGAGCTGCACGGAGAACGACATGGCTGTACCTCGTGGTCTCTCTCTCGCTCTTGCTCGCTCGTCGAATAGCTAGACACGCAGGCAGGCAGGCAGGCAGGCAGCTCAGAGCAATTGGCTAGGAAGAAGGGTTTCAAAATCAGGTCGAAAATGGGTGACAGATTTGCACAATTCTCTCTCTCGTTGGTGCTGGTGGTGGTGGTGGTGCTGTTGTCGACTACCTTCTCTTCACTGCTAGGGCGACTTGGTGGCACTGGTGGTGCCGATCGGCCTTACACTCCAGATCTGCGTCGATCGGTCGGGCTAGTGGCGAGCTTGAGAGATCGCTCTGCTGCCAAGAACCATCCTCTTCCTATCTTCCTCTGTCAAAAGGAATCGAGGAGACGCTGCTCTCTCTCTCTCTCGCTCTCTCGCTCTCTCTCTCTCTCTCGACGCACCAGCACGAGAGCCTCGCATCAGCTCACCCCGGATCCACTCTCGACGCACCAACGTGCCAATCTCGGCGCCTTTTGACTCGCTCCAGTCCGGTTCACACACGCAACCGAGAGAACGGAGTTTCGCGGCGACAGCATGCCGACGAGCAATGCTCAGACGGGTGTTCGACTCGCTGCTGACACGCTCTAAAACGAGCGAGGATGATCGTACGGACGCCCTCCTCTCTCCTCCTGTTTTACGCGCGCGCGCACTTCGAGAACCCGCGAGCTTTCGCAAAACACACACTCGGCCGCTCGCGCGATTAGTAGTAGTCGCTTCCAGGACGCGTGTCCTGCGACATCGGGATCTGCTGCGACTTGTAGTCGTGGTCGAACGCGAACGAATCCTGCGACATCATGAACTTGTCGGCGGACGACATCTGGCTGAACGACTGCGTCTGCGCCATCTGCGTGAACGGTCCGTCCAGGTCAATCGACGACTGCGTCAGGCCCATGCCATCCTGCGTAAGCGGTCCCATCCCGTGGTACGCAGCGCCACCAACCGCGCGACGAGACCCGCTGCGCTGCTGCTGCAGTCCCGTCCCGGCGCCATAGCGATGCGGACCCGCGGGAGGGTATCCGCCAGATGATGAAGCGTACGGCGACATGTCCTCCCCCTGATCGTAGCGCGGATCGAAGCGCGAGTCGAGCGGCGGAGCGGGAGCACGCTGGCGAACACTTCCGTTCGCGCGGCTCGAGCGCTTCGCTGCCTTTACCATCGGGAACTGCATGAATGACGCCTGCAAGTTGCTCAGCGGACCTTCCATCACCAGCTGGTTGTCGCGGTAGTGGTTCAGCAAGTCGTTCCAGAGCGCTTGCTTCGCCAGCACGCGCGGGTTCCCGAGCAGGATCACTCCGTACTTGGCGCGCGTCAGCGCCACGTTCAGGCGACGCTTGTCGCTCAGGAACCCAATGCCCTGGTTCTCGTTCGAGCGTACGCACGAGAGAATGATGATATCCTTCTCGCGTCCTTGGAACGAGTCCACGCTCGCGACTTCCACATCTTTGTACAGCTGCGACCGCATCGAGCCGTTGCGCTGCATGTAGTTGACCACGTACGCGCGCTGGCCTTCATACGGCGTGATGACGCCGATCTGCGACGGGAGCACGCCCGCCTTCAGGAACGTCGTCACGATCTTCTCGACGTTGCTCGCTTCCGTGCGGTTCAGGTAGCTCGTGCCGGACGAGCTGATCTCCTCCGTGCCGAGACAGATGTAGAAGAACGTCGGCTTGTTCGGGTTGGGCCACGGGAAGTCCACGTTCTTGAGCTGCCTCTCGGCCGGGCCGACCCCGTTCTGCAGCTCGCCGTCGTAGAACGTATTCGACGGGAACTCAGACAGGCACGGGTGCATGCGGTACTGCACACGAAGGCGGAACGGGTGGTGTCCGAGCTTGAGCAGCCGGTCGAACAGCGACTGGTTCAGACCCGCCGCCGCCGCCTTCTTGTTCATCACGACCGGCCCGAGCTGGCAGTGGTCGCCCACCATCACCACGTGCTTGGCGCCCTGCACGATCGGGATAAGACACTCCGGCTCGGTCGCCTGTGTGGCCTCGTCGATGAGCACTTGGCGGAAGCGGAAGTTCGATAGCCGCGGGTCGCCGGCGCCGACGCATGTTGTGCAGATCACGTCCGCAGCCTGCAGCAGCTCGCGCTCGGCCTGCCGCTTCAGCGCCTTGAAGCGCTTCTCGTCCTGCGACGACAGCTCGCCCTGGTCGTCCTTGAGCTGCGTCAACTTGCGCAGATCCGCCCGGTCCGGCGAGTCAAGCGACTTGATCATCGAGTGGAGCGACAAATGCTCCACCGACGACGCCACCGCCTCTCGACTCTTCGCCGCCAGCCGCACAACCTTCAGCCCCGTCGCGCTGATTTTGGCGGTCAGGTGGTCCACCGCGATGTTACTCGGCGCAGTCACGAGCACCTGCCCCATGTTCTGCTTCGACATATGGTACACAATCGCCGCAGAAGTGACGGTCTTCCCTGTCCCCGGCGGCCCTTGGATCAAGCTCAGCGGCTGGGACAGCACGCCCCTGACGGCGTCCGTCTGCGGAGGATTGAGCTCCGGGAGACCTGGTGCTGAGACCTTCGCGCCGATCGACCGCGGCACGCGTAGCGCTTGCATCTCCACGTCGTGTCCGAGGATCTTGTGGTACAAGTAGCCTGTGAGCGACGTGTCGTCGACCGCGAACGTCTTGAGTGCGGCCTGCATGCGGTCGAACGACGTGGCTTTCCACACAAAGTCCACCAAGTAGCCGTCCGTGATCTCGAGCGGGACGACGTTGTTGCGCATCTCGAGCGTCACCTCCGACTCCTCCATGCGCAGCACGTGTCCGGTGCTCTCCCAATCCCTCCCGTAGATCATCGCGGCGCTCGGTCCGAGCCGCAGGCGGATCTCGTCGCCTGGTACAAGCCGCAGGTCCGTGTCCGGGCGGCTGCACGTGAACACGGCGTTGCGCTTCTTGTTGAGTCCCGTGTCCCAGCGCACCATCACACCCTCCTGCGTCTGCGCCTCCTTCATTTTCTTGTCGTAGTCTGACTCCATCTTCACTAGCGGCCCAAAGATGTTCTGGTACTGGTATCCATCCTCATACTTGTCCATGATCGGGATCGGTTCGTCGTCGATGCCCGGGCGGTCGAGGTCTTCGACGAGCGCGAGCGGGTTGTCGCGCCAGAGTTCCTCGAGCTTGGCAATCTGCGTCGAGGTGATCTGGCGCGCGCGCAGCTGCTCGTGCTCCGACGGCACCTTGACGAGCCACGGCAAGAACGACCGATCGTCGATGAGCGGGAGCCACTGCGACATGTCCCAGCTCAGGTCCTTGAGCGCGTTCATCTGCAGGCACGGGTCGCGGCAGAGCAGCACGACGACCGAGTCCTGCTTGGCCGGGATGAAGCCTAGCAAGAAGACGTTGCGGCAGCCGCAGTTGTAGCACTCGAGCACGGTCTCGCCGAGCGGCGACTCCGGGTGCAGCGCCACCTCCTTGTTTTTGCTGCGCACGAGGTGCTGGATGATGTGCGAGCCGGAGGTGTTCCCGCGCGAGTTGCAGAACCACTTGTCGCTCGCGACGCACTTGACGACCGACGCCGGATCATGCAGCCCGCAGTACGCGCAAGCGTGCTTGGGCAGCTCCCGCGACGTGTAGTCAAGCGCCTCGTCATCACCGGGCTCCTCGAACGACAGATGCTGGAAGTCGTCGGCTGCGGACGCCGCGTCGTCCAGCTGACTCTGGAACGCGCCGAGGCCGACGCCCGAGAACGCACCGGCGTCCCCCATCGCCGCCGCCGAAGAAGCTGCCGCAGAAGCTGCCGGCTCGAACGGCTCGTAGAAGGCGAAGTGCGCAGCTGTCGGCGCGCCGCCGTCCTCTCCGTCCCCGTCCTCCGACGGGTCCACGAACGCGTAGAGCGACGCCTGCGACGCCTGCGTCTGGAACGCCTGCGACTCGCCCGCCTGCGTCTGCAGGAAGTCGAATGTCGAGCCGCCGCCGAAGTGCGTGTGGCTCATGGCTCCAGAGACGTCGGCGATCTACTAAAGCTTAGGACTTGTGCTGAGCTTGGGGCGGCTTGCGAGCGGCGTTGGGTCCTGGCACTCCCGAGCCTTCCTTCTCTTCTGCTTGGGTGGCGAGCGAGCAAACGGGAGCGAAAAAGCGAATAGCCCCAAAATGCAATCGGGTGGCGCACACCATTTCCAGCAAGATCGAGAATGCTGTCTGGGTGTCATGCACCTACATGCTCGAGAAGCTGGCTCGAAGAGAGAGAGAGAGAGAGGAAGCATGCCTGGGACCGCCATGCGCTCGAAGCTGGGAAAGCATGCAATTATTCTTTCTCGTCCATTCACGCTTGATTCGATACTGGCGACGCCGCCTCCATTCTTCTCTTGTCCAGTCTACCAGTGGTGCAGCAGCAGCAGCAGAAGAGGAGCGGAGGAACGCCGCCGCTCGCCTTGCCCTCCCCCTTCCTATCTTTTCTAAGTAAGCTATCGGGAAAAAATACAAACACCTAGAACGCCATGCTGAACGACGTCGGCGGCAGCAGCGTCGCGACTTGGCAGCGCTCGGCCTTCGAGTAGCGCTTCTTGATCACCGCGAGGTTGTTCGACGGCGAGCTCGAGTACAGCGTCTGCAGCTCCGTCATGCACTCTTTCAGTTCGCTCCATTTGTACCGGCACGCGTCCGCGAGCTCCTTCGTCTGTCCCCGCAGCACGTACGCAAGCCGAAATGCGAGCACAGGTCAGCCTCGCAATACTCTAGCGCTTCACCATCAAAACAAGTCATTCCACTCCTGCCTCATCCAGCTCCTGATGCTACGCACCATCGGGAAGCCGTCGACCGTGAACATGGCCATCGACAAGCAGCATGTCGCCACCACCGACGGCAGGTACTTGAGGAACTGGTACTCCTGCAGCGCCAGCTCCAAGAGGTAGTGTGCCAGCATCGACGTCTTCTTCTGAATCGGCGGGATCATCCGCTGGTAGATGTTCAAGAAGTCCAATGCTGCACAGTTTCACATACATACACACACCGTTTGGTTAGGATCGGTCACACATGCACATGCAGTTGGTCACACTAATGCACAGCAAACGAACCTGTGGGCACAGAGAGCGTGAAGTTGAGCGTGTTCAGCAGCTTCTCCTCCATCTTGAGCACCTCCGCAGACGTGTACACGTTGTCCGCGCACATCGCCAGGTCCTCCACACCAATGTACGACACGTCCTCGCATTTGGACGCCACGTGCAGGCACGTGGCGCCGAGCAGCTGGAACCGCGTCTTTTTTACCATCACAATGTCCAGGAACCGATCCGTGTAGTTGACTGCGAGGAACGCTGTTCGCAAGCACATCTCGAAGACGTCGACAACTGCAGAAATACGAAGACGGTCGTCAGTAAACACCTCCTCTCCACCAAGCCACTCCCAATACGGCGTTCATCACCTTCGATAAGCCAGTCAACGAGCATCGATCGATGCGCTGGCCGCAGCGTTTTCTGTCGGCTGCCACAACCCAATCAACCAACAGCAGTTAGTCCGATATTCTCCGTCGCAGCACTCGCTGCATTCACCTCCTCCAAGCCACCTTCCCTCCTACCTTAAATATTTGATCTCCTTCCACGAGTCCACCTCGGTCTGGCGCAGATACGCGTGGAAGAGCTCGACGTGCTCGGGCGTTCTGCCGGTTCGCGGTCGCGTCATGGCGTAGCACATCTGGTCCATCGGGATCTTGGGCACCAGCGGGGGGAACTCGGGCGCCTCGTTCGAAAAGTACGGGTGACGCAGCGCATCCTCGGCAGAGATGCGCTGGTCTGGGTTGTAGATCAGCAACTTCGTGAGCAGGTCGATGCCAAGCTCCGAGATGTTGGGAAAGAGCCGCTTAAGCGGCCGACGCTTCCAGTTCGGGAACTCAAAGTGGTAGTTGGGCAGCGACGAGAAGCCCGGCCAGCTCTCGGACGTCGGCGTCGACAGCTTGCTGAAGATCTGGAAGAGCTGGTCGATCTCCGAAATGCCAGTGAAGAGCGGCTTGCCCTGCGCCATCTCGGCAAAGATGCAGCCGACTGACCAGATGTCCACCGCGGACGAGTATCCGCGGACGCCCATGAGGATCTCCGGCGGCCGGTACCAGAGCGTCACGACCTCCATCGTGTACGTCCGCCGCGGGATTCCCGTCGCACGAACGAGCGCGAAGTCCGAGATTTGCAGCACCGCGTTGTCTGTCATACAGAAAGCGCGAGTCAGCGACAGCGACGTGTGCAACAAGCTGCATACATCGCAATAACAGCAAAAATGAAAAAAATGTTCGTACCAAGGGACTCGGGACTGGACGTCTTGATGAGAAGGTGCTTCGGCTTCAAGTTGCGGTGCAGCACGCCGCGCCGGTGGCAGTATGCGATGGCGTCCAGCAGCTGATGCAGAAGGCGGCGGATCTGGCGGGATGTCATCATAGCTGGTCACACAACTGCGCGATCAACAGCATCACGTGCATAGCAGCGCAGGGACGCACCACTGGCTCAGGCAGCGTGCGGCCGCCGTTCGGGTCCCCTGTGGGGTTTATGATCTCATGCAGCGTCTTGTCCACGTATGGGAAGAACACGTGCAGCTCGTCCTTCGCGAGGCTGATCATCTCCAGCGACGCGATGTGGTCGTGCTTGATGCCTTTCAGCACAGCAAGCTCGCGAAGCATGTAGTACGGCACGCCTTCGCCCTGAAAAAAAAGTCAAATGTCAGAATCAGATGGTTAGTTAGTCAAAGTATTTCGCTTCCAGTTTCAAACAAATTGAAAACACCCTCAAAAGAGCGACATCAACCAGCCGAGCGCACCTTCGGGAACACGCGCGCCTTCTTCATCGCCAGGATCTTGCCCGTCGAGCGCTGGTGGCACTTGAAGCACGTGCCCTCCGTGCCCTTGTTCTTGATGCCCAAGTTCTGAAAGTTGAGCCAGTTCACCGAGCCGTCGGGCAACGTGCTCGGCAGCGCACGGCAGAGCGAGCGACGACTCGTGAGCTCGCGCCAGCGCTTGGAAACCTGCGTCATGGCGTAAAAGTCCTCGGACGACACGAGGAACGAGAACACGTGCAGGATCATGTCCACCGGCTGCATGTCGAAGTGCTCCGCGGGCTTGGCCTCCTCCTCCGGGCTCTCTGGCAGCGCCTCCTGCGTGCTGCCCTCCCATTCGTCGTC
The DNA here is from genome assembly GCA_023334005.1 of Globisporangium orthogonon. NCBI lineage: Eukaryota > Oomycota > Peronosporomycetes > Pythiales > Pythiaceae > Globisporangium > Globisporangium orthogonon. Next base: position 7,425 of record JAASFW010000316.1, on the reverse strand, counting down.
ATCGTTGGCCGCGGGCGATGCGATCAGGATCTCGCGCCGCACGAGCTTGTTCGCGCGGTGCTCGACCGCGCGGTCCGACGGGTCGATCGAGAAGCCGCCTTCATCACCGGGCTCCTGACTGTGGATGTGCTCGCGCGCGTACGCAACGAACTCGGGCTTCACGACCGGCGGTTCGGGTTTAGGTGCGGCCGCCGCTGTTGCCACCGCCGCCGGTTCGGGTTTGACGCTCTCGACGTGCGCCTGGCGCTCGAACTTGACGGCGACATGCTGCTCGTCTGCGCGCTTGCGCTTGGCACCGACGACAGCAGGCGCATCAGCATCATCACCGCTAGCGCTGCTCCAGTCCAAGGCGAGCGGCTCGGGCTCCTGGCGTGCGGCGGCAGCGCTTGAGCGAGGGGTGCCGCCGAGCGCTGCAAGCAGCGGGTTGTCGCCCGCTGTGGTTGTGGAAGCACAGGGAAGCAGAGACGGGACGCCGCGGCGCGCGCGCGGACCCGAGAGCCGGATAGCAGCGAGCGAGGGGCTGCTGGCGTCGCTGGCACTGCGGCGCTTCTTCAGCGGCGTCGAATCGGCGTCGCTCGAGGGCGGAGCAGCAGATGCGGCGGCGCTCGTGTGCTCCACAGAAGCGGCATTGGCGAGGCGTGCGCTGGCGTCGTCCATGACAAAGGCGCTTCTTCTTCTTCTCTCGTGCACGCGCGCGCGCGCTGGAAGGCGAGAGGCGGTGGTTGGGGCGGGCGGGCAGTGCGGGGGTGTTTCTTCCGCTGACCAAAGCGCGCGTAACTAACAGGAGAGTTAATTTAGAGACAACAGCCCTACCCTATCCGCGAATGGAGCAGGTTCGTATTAGAGAGAACAGGTCGGTACGTTTCCGTATTCGAAAATGAAGACTCATCAAATTGGCAGGAGAGAAGCCACATTGCACGCGTCTGATACGAACATTGCCCACTCCAAAGAGAAGGTTTATCATCTTCGCAGTATTGATGGACACAGTAGACGTATATCTTAACTGAACTAAAAGATCGCGATTTTCGCTGCAGCTAAATGTTCGGTCGCAGTGCTCCGTGTGGCCGGGGCTTGATCGTTCCTTCTTGGCTTCTTGGCGGAGATCGTGCCTCAAGTTGTGGCGTGGCAGGAACCGATGTCTCTGAAGGCGATTCGTTCTTGCTGGAATCGACCTCGCGAAATTCTCGCGAGCGGCTAAACATCTCCCAGTACTTCTCTGCATACCCTTGCTCTCCTAGTAGGCAATTACGCGTGTGTCCAGGTAGAGCTCCCGCCTTCATCTTCACCAGACACGTACTTCGGAAGTGCAGAGCACTCCTTGCTGCAGCGGTTGCTCGGGAGAGAAGTAAGGCGGAGATAACGTCAAAGTGCTGCCTTCTAGCTGCTTCTCGATGCTGCTGCAGCGGCTGTGGCCTGCTCCTTGTTGCCTCCTTGGAAAAAGTGCAGCGAAGATCACGACGCGCGCTGTGTCGTGACTAGGATCGGTGCATCTGAACTCGATGCGTTTTCAGTGCTATCAATCAACCTCTTTGGAGGTTTTCGCAAGACGGAAGTACTAGGCTCTCGACACTAATCGCTGCTCTCCTTTTGAGCGAGTGCGCATGCGTCCGAGCCACGCGGCAGGCACCTTGACATGACGGTGACCTCAAGCTTGCCGCCATGGCTCGAGCGGAAGGTTCTCGATTGCAAGCTCGAAGTCCAGCGAAGCCTTCCACGAAAATAGTTTGCTTCCCGTCTAAGTCCGAGTCCAAGTCAGTCTTCCTCGCTGTTTCCTGCATTTCACATTAGTGACGCTACCGATCTCAAGTAAACTGAAGGCATCATGGCCGACACTGCCGAGTACCCGCGCTGCGTCGAGTGCGGCGGCTGGGGCCTCGGGCTCATCACGAACCCGCAGCAGATCTGCACGCACTGTGCTCGGTGCGTCCGCTCTGGCTTGCGTTTCGCTCCATGCTGCTGGCTCTGCACCTCCTAACTTGCTTCCTAACAGCAAGACGAAAGCGTTCTTCGATCCGGACGCCAACGACTTCTGCGCGCGCGAGGGCTTCGTGGACATTTCACCCGCGGCGGATGGCGGCGTGCTGAAGAAAGTGCTGCGTGAGGGCAAAGAGGGCGGCCGGTGGATCGAGGAGGGCTGTCCGACCTTCGGTGCGTCTCGTGCGTCCGGAGACCACTCCAGGAGGCCACGCCAGGAGGTCAACTAACTGCCCGACCGACTACCGCAATTGCTGTTGCCTGCAGTGCAGTACATTGGGCGCCTGGACGACGGCTCGATATTCGACACGACGTGCGTTGTGTCTGATTGGCAGCGGGGAGAGAGAAGCTGTGGTTATTTCACTGACGGTGCTGTGGGTGGGTGGCAGGCGTGATATGGTGGACGGCAAGCACGTCGGCGGCACCGACGACCCATTCGAGTTCCAGCTTGGCCGAGGTGCGTCGTGTGGTGATTGAACGGATGATCGGGTGATTGGGTGGAGTTTGCTGACCACGTGCACGGGCGCATGTGTGTATGTGTGTGTGTGCGAATGGAATCGGCAGAGAAAGTGATCAAGGGCTGGGACATCGGTGTCGCAACGATGGCCGTGGGCGAGCTCGCGCGCTTCATCATTGCGCCAGAGTACGCGTACGGCTCCCAGGGTTTCGCCCCGAAGGTGACCCGCAGCACTCGCTCTAGTACATCTGATGGTAAGAGTATGTGAAGGCTGATAGTGTGGTCGTCGTGTTCGTGCAACAAATCGCAGGTGGAGCCGAACGAGACGCTCGACTTCGAGATCGAGCTCGTGAGCTTCAAGGTGCGCTAGAAAGACAGCGTTGAGAGCCTTCCCACTCCCCAGTGTTTCACTTCTTCTGCTTTATGTGATGCTGATTCAGGATCCGCTTCCGCGTTTCCCGACCCAAGCGGAGCTCGCGGAGTCGCGCAAGAAGCAGTACGAGGAGGAGAAGAAGATGCTTGAGGAGAACCCGCCTCCGACGCTCGGTGCGTTTTCCAGGGCGTTGGGCGGCAGTTCAATTTGTGCGTAAAAGCTTCTAATATGTGAACGTGTCATGTGACTGCTGCTCTCAGACGAACGCATCGCGAGTGCCACCAAGTCGAAAGAGAAGGGCAACGCACTCGTGGCCGCGAAGGATTACGAGAAAGCACAGAAGAAATACGACTCGGTACGTGACGCCATCGGAGCTTGATGAAGCCCACAAATGGCAACAGCCTCACAAACTACAATGCATAATGATAAAAACCAGGGCTTCGTCCACGTGTTCTTCGGCAAGGAGGAGCTGGAGGTGATGCCCGCAGAAGACAAGGCGAAACTCAACAAGATCAAGGTGCGTGGGTATGTCAATCGTCGACCTTTAAAGTCTGTCTGACACTCCAAACTCGCCCACCAGCACGTACTGTACCTGAACCGAGCACTCTGCAAGATCAAGCTCGCAAAGATCGAGGACGCGCTCTGGGACTGTGACCAGGTTTGGCAAAAATCGCGTCTTTGGTAGCCACAACAACTCTGGCAAGTGCTCATCACAACATCTTGTGTTCAGGCGATCCTCTTGGACGCGACGAATGGTAAGGGCCATTTCCGCCGAGCACTCGTGTACATTGAGAAGCTGAAAGGCGAGCTCGAGAAGGAGAAGACAGGCGACTTTTGGATCCTCGATAAGGGCTTTGAGTTCGCCAACGAGGCGGAGCACAGCCTGGACAAGGCGGCGCAGCTGATCGAGAAGAAGGACGCCGGCTTCAACCACGCGATCGCGGATCTCAAGCGCTGCCAAGTGCGTCCAACACGCAAGCATACCTGTAATTCATTCCGATTGTCGAGCTCACCATTGTGGACAACCACGTTCTTTTATCGGTTTAGGCTCTCCTGCACAAATATGCCGCGCGATACAAGGAGGACGAGAAGAAGCTGTACAAGGAGAAGATCTTCGCGCGCATGGAGGCGAAGAACAAGGCTCTGCAAGCGCAGGAAAAGAAGAAGGAGCTCGAGGAAGAGTTCGACGACATGCCTGCGCTCGAGTGAGTGAGGAAGGGCAGCCAATCTGTTGCATCTCGCCTTGCTTTCTCAGTCATTTAAGCAGGGAAACTATGTCGCGTTTGAGTGCACGAGCGAGCGCGATGATCTCGATTGACCACTTCCTCGTGGCAAAACAATCTCTTTCTCCTACCCATGCATACATCCACCGCAATCGGCATCATGCAAACAACAAACAACCCTGCTTGGAACTACTTGAGCGCGCTGCTGCTGCTGCGACCGACTGCTTAGAACCCGTCGTCGGACTCCACGTCGCCGTACTGCCACATGCACACGCGCTTCTTCTTCGCAGTCTCCTGGGCCTTGACCAAGCCGTCGACGACTGGCTTCTGGTGGGCCGCCGTGGTCTTGAGTGCCTTGCGGTCCGTGCGCAGCACACCAGCCTCGACGAGCGTCTCCGACACGCTCTTATTGCTCTTGTACAGCGACACCTTAAGGCGGTTCTGCTCGTCCGTGCCATGCACACGAGCAGACAGCGTTTGCCCCCACGCAACTTCGCCAAGCATCTGCGCCGCGTCGTGGCCAAACTCCTCCGTGGCCGCGAGCGGCTTGATGAAGCCGAACACACACTCCTTCGCCTGCGGCGGGAACTGCACCACGTTTGCGTCGAGCGGACGCAGGCGGTTCGACTGCAGCGTTGCCGTGTTGCCGTAGTCGATGAATCGCACGCGCGCGCTACCGTCCGGGTGCACGTACTCAATCTTCGCGCGGTTCCACGACGGGCCACTGCCGTCGTCGAACAGTCCCGCGCAGATGCCGTTGCGGCGCACCTCGAACGCCTTGCCGTTCGGGCCGTGCAGGCGCGTGAACTCCTTCATCGCCTCCTCTACCTGCGTGCACGTGCGGTCGGCGTGATTTTGAATAAAAAAGTGCGTGCCATTCACGATCTCCGAGAGCTTGACCGCCGTGAGCACGTCGTCCGACGTCTTACTCTGCGTGGCGGTCTGCGCCTTCGCGACCGCCGCCTCCGCGTCGTGGTTCAGCCAATAGTTTTTCTTCGCTTTCTTCGCGCCCTCTTCCGCGCGCATCAGTAGCGCCGCCGAGTTCGTACGCTCGATCGAGAAGCTGTCGACCCACGCGAGTCCCTCCGAAAGCAAGTGCGCGCCGAAGTTGAAGCGGTCCTCCTTCGCGCTACCAATGTACAGCGGCCCGAACGCGTTGCCGCCGCGGTCCATGTCCTCGATCTCGATGATGACGTTGCGCTGCATGATGCTGCGCTTCGTGAACATCTTGGCTTCCTCGCCGAACGGTTCCGCGGGCGCAGAGACCACGCCCTGGCCACCAAAGCGCGTCGGTTGCGGACACTTGATGCCCGCGACAACAAAGTTGATCATGCAGTTCTCCTTCGGGATGAAGAGCTTCACGCGCGTGCCCGAGTAGATGTACTCGACGACGGCGCGCGTCGTCTTCTCGCGCGTCAGGAACGGCAGGTACTGCTTTGCCTTCGTCGCGTCGAAGCACAGGTCCGTGAAGCGGCGCTCCGGGGACTCCTTGCCCGAGTGCATGCCCTTCTTCTGCGTCTGCGCCTTCGTCTCCGCCGTCACGAGGTCGTCGTAGTAGCCCGACTTCTCCTCGTCCGGACGGTGGCGCACGACCTCCGCGAAGCCCGCAGCGACGACGTCGACCGCCAGGTTCGCACCCTTCGCACCGGGCGTCGCCTTCTTTGCTGCGCTCGGCTCGAGTAGCACGCTCGCGAACGTCATGAGCGAGCTGTCACCCATCGCCGGGTTCGCCTTCTCATACTCGACCTCGACCGTCACGTTCTTGCCGATCGCACGTTGGCGCAGAAACTCCTTCGCGTCGAGTGCGAACGGCGCGTTTGGCTCGTTGCGACGCGCGTTGCCGATGCGCGGCGCGCGCAGCGACGACAGATAGATACGCTTCTCCTCCTTCTTCTCCGGGATGTACACGACGACACAGTCGCCGCTAATGACCTCGACCACGACCGCAGCGAGCTGCCGGTCGGTCTGCAACACGGGCGCCTGGTAGTCCTTCCAGACACGGAGGTGCGCAGCCTTGGCCTCCTTCTCCGCGTTGCGCATGGCCGTGCGCGCCGCCGCGCCCGTGAATGCGCTGCTCCAGTCCGCCATCTTGCCGAGTCCGACCCGGAGCAGCTCGACGCTGATGTTCTTGCCCGAACTGTGCACAACGCTGCCGTAGAGATTGCCGTACTTGTCGACGCCCTCGAGCTTGAGCTCCACGTCACGGTGCAGGAGTCGCATCTCTGTGAAGTGCTTGGCCTCGCGCGCGTACGGCGCCGGCCCCTGCGCGCTCTCGACGACCCCCGCGGCGCCCACGGGCGGCGCCATGCGCGGACATTGCACACCCGCGAGCCCGAAGTTGACGATGTGCATCGTCGGACGCAGGATGACGCGCATCGATGCGCCGTCGCGCACGGACTCGACGACCGCGGGCACAAGCTTGCCCTTGTGCTCGGCGAGCAGCGCCTCCGTGTCGGCACCCGACCACTTGACCGTGACGTTCGCAAGCTCGTCGGTGTCCTTGTACATTCCCTTCTTCTGCTCCTGGGCCACGGCCTCGACCTTAAGCATCTTCTCGAGGTCGGCACTCGCACCGTCACGCGACTGCTCGAGCGTCTTGACTCGGGCGAAGCCCTCGCGCGCCACAATCACGCAGAGGTTCTCCTCCACGCCGCGCACGTTCGGCGGCAGCCACACGGCACCAAAGTCGCGGTTGATCGCCGCCACGCGGTATTCGACCTTAAAGCGCACAGTCTTGCCGATCGCGAGCTTGCGAAGGAACTCGCGACTCGCCCACGCGTACGGCTGACAGGCGTAGGTAGAGGGGAACATAAGGTTACGAGACTACACATCGCGCCGAGCGGGGGGTGGCTACGCCAAACGGAACGCACCTCGTTCGAGGCCTCTGGAGACCGCGCGAGCCGCGGCGCCTGCAGTGACGCGAGCGTGAGCACGAGCTCCGGCGGCGGGCCGTTCGTGGCAGCGCCCACAAGCACGAGCGTATCGCCGGAGATCACTGCTTTGACAGTCGCTGTGCCGGACGCCATAGTGAGGTAGGAAGATAAAGGGAGATTGGGGGGGGGGAGCGCTCTGAAGCTGATGCAGCTTGGAGCTCTTGACGAGGAATGAGGTGGCAATCTGCGACGCGATCCGGACTTAAGCGAACAGTCCACAAAAGGTGATAAAAAAGTGTTCAATAGCAACAATAGACAGGTAGTACTCAAAAAGCGTCAGAGGCGCGGAAGTCTGTAGTGACCACCGACTTCGCAGCAGCGGCAGCAGCCTTCTGCTTCCGCAAGGCAGCCTCCCGCTGTTCGGAGCGCGTGGTGAGAAACACCGCGAGGAATGTCACGAGGATCGTGACGCCGGACGTGCCGAGCGCGACGAACCACGGCGGGCCGTACGATTGCGAGATCTTG
>JAASFW010000315.1:0-23320 GCA_023334005.1 Globisporangium orthogonon | reverse complement strand
AGTACGCGTTTGCGTCTCTCCTCGCGGTGATACGTGCCATGTGAAGTACGGCATTGTTGATGGGGAGGCACGGTTCAACGGTGTGTACACTGCTAGTCATGCAATGGTTTCGCTATGTTGATTGTGTGTGAGTATGTGTGCGCAGGGTCATTCAACATGACGGTGAACGCTTCACTCCGGAACGCGGAGAGCCTTGAGTTCCATTGGAAGGACAGGCACATCTCTGCGTTCCAGAGAAACTTTGCGCGTTTGTGGCGCTGGTACACCAATGCACCGGCTTGACACTGTGTATCAAGATACGTGCGGTGCATATGCATATACCCGTAAGCGCCAAGTGAAAACGAATGGCAGGAAGGAAGAAGAAGTGTATATACCTGTATGGGCTAGCAACTCGACAAAGTCTCAACACGCAATGCATTGATCGATCATCACGTAATTTCTCTCTTCTCGTTCTCACTCGCACTCTGCTCAGGCCTTTGCACTTGTCGTCGTCGATGTGGCTCGAGCGATGGTGCTGAAGAGAAAGCTCCGCGAGTGCACTATTCGTGTTCCACCATCGATGACGTGACCGCGCGGCGGTGGAGTACTTGCGTGCGGGGACGTGCCTGTGGCTTGTGTGTGCGACGACATGCGTGTGTGCGGCGACGATGTTCTTGTGTGTGTGACGACGACGTGCCTGTGTGCGGCGACGTGCTTATGTTGTGAAATTATTGTAAACTCACCTAGTTCACTCGTAAATACTCACTAAGTACGATTTCCGTCGAAAAAATTATGGTGTTTTCTCCATAAACACTTTTGTGATAATCCTCTCAAACTAAATTTGTAATACTCACAGTTTTACGGCGCGTAAAACCATGCGTAGTAATCATAGTGAAATCAAGTCAAACTACGCATGGTTTTCCACGACGTAAATTAAATTTCTCGCCTAATTTCTTTGACAATTTCTAAGTATGAAACACTTAAAAATGTATACAGTTTTGCAACTGGATACAATTGGTGGAGTTGTTGCAAACCTTAGGGATTCAGTAACTGTTGTCACAAAGTCGATCTTGTGCCAGCGATTGTGACTCCAGTTGTAGACAAAAAGCAAGCATGGGGCGTGCCGGACGTCGGCGGTCGGTCGTGTGGGACTGCTTTGACGAGCACCCCGAGTCCGGCGGTCGGCGCCGCGTGCTCTGCCGCTTCTGCGGCCTGGACACTGTCGCGAACCCGCTTCGCATGGCGCGCCACGTCGCGCACTTTTGTCCGCACGCGGACGACGCGCACCGCCGCATCTGCAGCGAGTACCGGAGCTCCACTGGCGGTGCGGGCGACCTGCAGGCCGGCAGCTCGTCGACGACGGCTGCTGCTACTGCTGCTGCGACGGCAGCGGCGGCGGCGGCAGCGGCAGCTGCTGCTGTGCCAGTTGCTGCTGTGCGCGCGCCATCTCCTCCTCCTCCTCCTCTTCCTCCAGTCTCCTCAGCAGAGGACGAAGATACGGCCGACGAGGACATGGACGACGAGCAGCGTGTGGACGCGCAGGCAGTGAGCGTAGACACCTCCGTGCCGCAGACACTTCCGACTATGCGTATTGCTGGTACTGCTGCGACTGGTGCTGAAGCGGACACGCGCGACGGCTGGCGACCGCAGCAAAAGGCGGCGACGGTGGTCGACCGACGCTCGCAGGACACCGGCGTGGGTGCAGAGCACCAGAGAAACGGCGCCAGTAGTGAGAACGACGGCCACAATCACCTGCACTCGCCGCCGAATGCGCTAGCAGCAGCAGCAGCACAATCGCCAATAAAAGCACCAGCAACAACAGGAGGGGAGCTGGAGCCGCTGGCTGCGTCGGACACGCAGAGCGTGTGGACGGACCTGGTGCTCGCGCTGGTGATGCAGAGCGCGGCGGGTGAGACGCCGCAGCTAACGCTGCTCGAGAGTGAGTACTTCAAGCGCGCGGTGGCGAGGCTGCGGCCCGAGTTTCCGCTCCCGACGGTCCGCGACGCGCGCGAGGTCGTGCTCCCGGCGCTCTTGGAGATCGTGGAAAGCGATGCCAGGCAGTTCCTCAAGTCGGCAGGCGCGATGACGTCCATGACGGTGCAGTGCAGCGCAGACACCATCTCGGAGAGCAGACGCCTGTTGCGCTGGTTCGGAGTGGACCAGAACGCGAACCGCGAGTTGCTCGAGGTCTCGTCGCTCAATGCGAACGCGCATCCCGAAGACGTCGCAAAGCACTTTCGCGTTCACTTTGACAAGATCCTCCGTCAGCAGCAACAGCAGCAACAGCACCCTCCGTTCTTGGTGCACTTTTGCAGCGACAGTCTCGACATTTCGCGGCTTGCGCGTGGTCTACTAAAGTCGTCTCCAGGCAGCAATCTCCCTGCTGCGGCGGCGAGCACCACGCTCTTCGGCGGATGCATGATTCAGCAGTCGTTGTTGCTGTTTCACTCCACGCTCGAGACTGTCTCGTGCGTGGGGTTGGCGCTGGAAAAGTGCATGGAAGTGGTGTCGTTCATTAGCAGCAGCGTGTCGCTGCTTCATGAACTGAGGCGGCAACACCCTGAGCTGGGACTCGAGTGTCAGGCGCCATCAGTTGATAGCTTCCGGTCGTTCCTCGAGTGTGTGAATCACGTGGTGGCACTGAAAGATTCTCTCCGTACTATCGTGCAAGGTGGTACTGTTGCCACGTCCCTCGGCACGGATGTTCGGTTCCTGGAGATCGTGCGAGACGACAACTTCTGGGCGTGCCTCGAGTTCACGAGTGAGGTATTCGCGCCGTTCGCGTACCTGCTTGTGCTCAGCGATGCGGGTCATGCGACGTCAGGGCAGCTGCTCGCCTGCTGGCTCATGCTCCGGAACACGGTCTTGCTTTCGCCGCTCGTGGCCGAGAGCGACAAGGAGAAGTTCGGGTCAGAGTTCGCAAGCTGTCTCCGTGTGTATGGCGAGGACCATGCGTTTGCGTGCCTGATGTTCGACCCACGTGTGCACAGCCTCGGGCTAAGTGCGCTCGGAAAGCGCAAGGCGCGACGCATCGTCGCCGATCTCGGCGCCAAGCTCCAGTCGAATCTGAACCGCACTCGACTCATCGAGCAACTGCTCAAGTTTCTTACCCGCGAGCGGCCGTTTGACGAAGACGAAGACTCGTGGAACATGATGGCGAATATGCCGCGGCTCTTCTGGCTCGAGTATCTCGCAGAGACTCCCGAGCTGGCAAGCGTTGCGCTTGCGGTGCTCGGGTACCATCCCCACCTGGCACCACTCGAGGAGACGTGGCGCGGACTAGCGCGACGTCACGTAGGCCAAACGCGGGGCTTGCAAGGTCCAGCGATGGCGTTGACGGAGAAAGATACCTCGACCTCATCTGCCAGTGGAGACGCGAACGATACACTGCTGCTGGAGCTCGAGCGCGTCAAGTTCCACTACCAGAAGGAGTCCAGCAGCAGCAGCCTCAACACCGTTCCAGCGGACGAAGCACGGGTCGCGAGTCTGCGCAAATACCGCGCGTGTCTGGTTGCGAGCAACAACACTCCACAGAAGGCTCTGTTCGCCGAGTCTTCGACTGCAGATGAGCGCGGTGACGTCGAGAGTTCGCGCAGGAGAAGCAGCAGCAATGACGCGTGCGCTGCGCTGCGGCAGTTCCGCTGCTTGCTGAAGCGAGTCGATGAGCAGGAAAAGAGTTTCGTGGGCGACGATGCGGTCGGATCACTGCAGCGCTTCGACTCCGAGTGGCTCGAGCTGTCGACCGAGAGCGCGCAGCGTGTGCGAGCCTGTGTCGAGAAGTTCACGCTCGGTTCGGACGGCCAGCGCGGCGCCGGCAGTCACTGAAGCTGCAGTGACAGCAGCTCGCTGACGGGTGCGATCCATCGACAACGATGAAATCAGCATGGTGTCTTCGAGCGAATGCCGTCGCAAGCTTTTCGCACGCGTTTATGAGGCTTTCTCTACCTCAAGACGAGCGCTTGTCTTCGTGAAGATGGCGGTGAATGAAGAAAGGAGAGTGCGATGAATGGCCCCATCCGGCGATTTCCCAGACGCAATGTACGTGAAGAAGAGTTGGGTCATACTGAATCGGGATCTGGAGTTGCGCTTGGTAGCAGGCGGCATACAGCAGCAGGTGTGCAGATAGTTGGTAAGCAGAAGAGGTTATCCGAGCCGTGCTCACATCGTGTATGGTGGTCGAGTAAAAGTGAGCGCATAGGCATTTGCGCTCTGATCGACCTGTCATCGAGTCCACCATCTCGCTTGATGCGGGTGCTTCGCACCTATGCTTCTCAAACTACGCGTCGTGACGAGCAAGCTCTCTCGCGGCCATGCGCGGCCTTGCTTCAGTAACGAGGACCACACGCACTCGAGTGATCTCAACAAGCACGACGCGAACTTCTACTGCTGCGTTCTGCCTCTTTCCGAGTGCGATGTCTGTGCGGTGCCGCCTCGACACCGAACCGTCGTCCTCTGGTGCCGTGACAGAAGCTCTGGGTGGTCACTGTCGAGCTCTGCCGAGCTCCGCGTCCTCGAATCCACCACGTCCTCCAAGTGGTCATGTCTGCTGAAGATCGTCGAGAAAACCATTCGATTAATTGGACAGTCATGAGACCTACTCCCGACTTCCGCTCCCGCCCGCGACGCTCGTCGGCGTCACCCGCAGCACCAGCAGCGCCAAGCGGTGCGGCGGCCGCCTGGTCGTCGCCGGCCTTCACACGACCCAGCAACCTGCGCACGTCCGTGCGCGCGGGCGCGGCGTTCCACCAGCCGCCGCGCAGCCAGCGCACGCAGGCGACGCAGGTACGGTCATTCATTAGCTTCGCTGGCTGCTTGCGAGCAGTTTATTCGTGCTAACGGCAAGAGGGCAAGTGGCAGCAGACGCACCAGCAGAGCGTGGGCGACGACACGCGCGACGTGGACCTCGGCGCGTTCGGCCGCGTGGGCGACCTGCCGCTCGAGACTGTCGACTTCCTGCTCCGCGCGCTCGAAGACGTGCGTGGGGACTGCGTGTGCGTATGCGCGTATGAGAAAGCGCTCATTGTGTGTCTGTGTGAATGCAGAGGAGGAGCGAGCTGTTGAGCTCGCCGGTAGCGCGGACGCCAGTCGACCAGCGCCGAGACGAGCGGCGACGTAGCAGCAGCAGAGCGACGGTGTCCAAGCCGCGCGTCGTGGACGACGAGCACACAGAGAGCTCGGACGCCAGCGACGAGCCTCTAGTGACGACAGCTCACGCGTCGATGCAGGCGGAACAGCGCTCGTCAGTGCCAGTGGCCATCGTGCGCTCGCGGTCGTATGAGGCGCTCGTGCAGCTCGAAGGGATTCTCGAGGCGCGCCACCAGCAGCTCATGAGCGACGGGCTGCTCGAGCCGCCACCGGCGTCTGCGTCTTATGGGGGCAACGACGCAGCTGTGTCTCATCGGTCAGCAGCAGGAGACGATCGCTTCGGATACGATGACGAACATGAGCGTGGGCTTGAAGAGGACGGTGGCGGCTTGGAGATGGGCGACATCCAGGAAGAGATCCGCAAGATGCACCGCTCGCTGCGGCGGCAGCGCGTCGAGTATACGGCGGACGCGGTGCGTGCCAGGCAGCTGACGAAGGAGGACTAGGAGTATGCGATGGTGATGCTGATGCTGATGTGTGGTCTACCCACTGTGTATATGTGCGGATGCGAGCAGCTCGGCGGAGACCTCGACGCACTCTTCGCGCGCGGCAGTTCGTAGCCGCAAAAAGGCGGTGTCGCGCCGCTGCCTGCTGTCCATACACCCACCCACTTCGTCTCAAGAGAGAGAGAGCGCGACTCGCACAATGACTATATTGAAAAGCGCCGTGTTCCTTGCGCGCTCTCCCACTCCACCAGCACACGCACCACTCCCACACTGTTGCCGTCGTCACTCGCTGTCGTCTTCCGTTGCATTGGCCTTCTTCTTGGGCACGACGTCGAAGAGCAGCTTGTTGGTCATGCGCTTGGTGGGCGCCGCCTGGATCTTGTTGGCCGTGCTGTTGCTCCCGCCCTTGACTTTGCACGCCGCGCTGGCCGGGTCTGCGAGCGCCAGCAGCGCCAGGAGCGCCAGGAGCGCCACGAGCGCCTTCTTGTGCAGCATCTCGACGGGGGTCGGGAAGGGAAGGGAGGCACCTGCTCGGGGTGAATCGGCTAATGAGCGACCTGCTCTGCGCAGGTGCTTTGCGCCCAGCCATCCGGAGTGACATGCAAAGGAGGGCAGAGAGTCGGAGAAAGCGGGTTCAAGCCCACGCGCTTCAGCCAGCAGGGACAGCTGCTTGGCGCCATCACAAGCGACCAAGTAAGAAGCCATCTCGGCGGGCGGCTACGAGGCAGAGAGCGAGCGCCTGGCGCGTTCCTCACCGCCTGCTGCTGTGGCGGTAGTGATGATTGCGTGCGGTATACGAATGGCGCGCGTCGACATGGTGTTGCTTCAATAGAAATCCGGAGCCACGTTGCGCAGAGTGCAACCACCGAAAAGGAGCTGCGCGCGCAGTATTCGCATGCACACGTTCGCTCGCTCGGTGGCGTCGGTGTCGGTAGTGTATTGGATGCGAGGTGTACTTCCGGGTCGGTAGTAGGCGCTGCTTAGTGCTCGGGCGTCGAACCGCTGCGGCGCTTGCGCAGCAGCACGCGGTCCACGAGCTGCACGTTCGAGCGGTCCGTCGTGTTGAACTTGGCGTCGAGCGACGGGTTCTCGAAGTCGAGGCGCAGCATGCTGTCCACCGTCGTGACCACAGGTTTCCAGTAGCTCGGGAAGCGCCAGAGGTGCGACGGTAGCTGGTTCTCGGGCGTCATGTGCGTGCCGCCGCTCCAGTTCGGATCGCTGGGCGGCGCGACACACAGCACGAAGGCAAGAGACGTCAGATGGATGCCCGCAGCACACTCGCTACTCCAGCACTCGACACATACTTCTACAGTGTACTTCGCACAGGACGTACCGACACCACCTGCGCGGCATCTTGTCGATGCCGAACGCCAAGACCTCGAGGTCGCCGTTCGGCTGGATGTGCAGCCGCAGAAAGTTCTTGTAGCTCGAGATGCGCAGCGCCGAGAACGCCTCGTTGTAGTGGCACTCGAACATGTTGAGCGCCACGTAGAGGTACACGCCAAAGACCGCGCCGACCACGGGCGTCGCGAGCACCCAGAAGTACGGCAGCACGCTCACGTAGTACGTCCACTGCTCCACGCGGCTCAGCGTCTCGAAGCCGCTCTCGCAGATCTGAACATCAAGCGAAAGAGGATTCAAGTTAGTGAGTGAGCAGCCAGCACGTGCGCTCCGAACGACGAAGCCACACACACACACACATGACAAGAACAACAACCTTGATCCGGTGAATCGCGATCACTTCCGGGACTGCTCGCCACAGCACCATGCAAGAAGCACACACAACAAAGACAGACAGACATCCGATCAGCTCGCATCCACAGCCACATCACACATACTCAAGAGCAGACGCACCGTCGAAGATCGTCATGCAGATCCGCATGAACTCGCCGAAGAGATGCGCGAGGTTGAAGACGTCAAAGCGTGCGAGCCCAGAGAAGTCTGGTAGCGTGCTGCTGAAGTAGTCATAGAGCGAGTGAGAGCCTTCGCGGCCCAGCGTCCCGCGCACGCTCGCCATCTCCAAGATGCACTCAAACACCACGAGCATCGTGAACGCCGACAGGCAATGCAGCGCTGAGATGACCACGCCCGTCGCGCACTTCTTGGGCACCGATGTGCAGTCCGCGAACACGCTCAGCGTCACGACCATCACGACGAACGCGAAGAGCGACACATACGACATCGTCACCATCTCAACCTGCACAGCGACGAGTTCCTGCACGAACTGCGCCGCCGCGTCGCGCCACGTCGGACTCGCGTAGATCAAGCGCACCGAGCAGCGCGGGAACATTGAGAGTACCATCGCGTAGTACTGCTCCGCACATGCGTCCGGTTAACGACATAACTCATAGACTCGCAAAGCAAAACAACGCCTCCAGTCAGCTTGCAAAATGAGACGCACCGCGAGTCCGCCGACGATGTCGAATCGCCAGTTGATGCGGCGGAACCCGAACACGTTCAGCAGTGCATAGCGGCTGGCGAGCACAAGACCCAACGCACAAGCTCTGTCAGTGCTGCTACTCAACCAACTACACCAGTCGATCCAATCCAGCAGCCATTCGAGACAATACGATCGGTCGAGAGAACGAGAGACGCACCGAGACACATGCGCCGGCGGGTAGCACTTCTCCTGCTCATACACAGCTCCATTCGCTTTAAGGCGGGTGCAAACTGGTGCATGCGTCGGATGCAGGAACGCTCCGCCTCCGCCTGCGACGATCAGGTGTTCTGCCGGAGTAGGGGGTGGCGGCTCCTTCTTCGCAGTAGATGTCTGGAAAAGTAAGCCCGTGCCGGGCGGCGAGTCCAGGTCGTCGTCCGGGTACATGTGAGGGAAGTGCTTGCGCGTGGGGGACAGTATCTTCTGGATCGTGAACGACGGGCGTCGGCCGAGGATGGACGGCCCCATGCGAGGCGACGTGGCCTTGGATGGTGGCGATCGTGCTTGTTGCACTGGAGGTGGCGGCGCAAGCTTGGGTTCGGGTGCTGGCTTGGGTGCTTCGTGCTTGAGCGAGTGGCGCGTGTAGTTATGGATGTCGCCTGCAAGGCGCAGCGCAACTCGCCCGTTGAGCACGTTGTTGACCAGGAACGAGAGCTTCTCCTCCGTGTCGTTGCGCTTCTCGATCATGTCAAGTAGCCAGCGCGGCTCGTGAGTGACCAAGATCACTTGGTCTGTCTCGCTCATCTGCGTCTCGACGATGTTCCTGAAGATCGTGAACTGCTCGATGTTGACATCGTTCTCAAGCGCCAAGTCGACGCCAAAGAGCCACCAGCCGTGCGGCAGCTTGAGGCAAAAGTGACTCGTCTTCTGCGGCAGGAACCAACCGCCAAGCCAGTCGCGGTGGCAGATGTACCGCGTGAACGTGTTGAGTCCGTCAAACCAGTCATGATTCCCCGGCACGGCGAACACTGTTGGTCCCTTGTAGTCCTTGAGCGATGCGCAGTTGGTTGGCAGACGCGCCTTCGCGGACGATGAGATCGCCGCCGGGTCGTACTCCTTCGGCGCCTTCATCGCGTATTCGAAGCATCGCCAGAGTCGCTTCTCGTAGCTCGCCGGCTCCGGATGCGGGTACGCGAGGTCGCCGCCGATCACGAGCGCTTCGCCGCGCGGAAACACACGCTTCTCGATCTTGGTGATCATTTTGTTCTTTGTCTTTGGGTGCGGCTCACGTACCTCGCAGTCCACCTCGAGCGTCGGCTGAGCTAGTAGCCGCGCGATCTGGTAGCTGCTGTTGAAGCCGTCGCCGCAGTCCGCCATGAAGTCGAGCCAGAGCTCGTCGCGGTCCGCCAGGTGGTCGAAGAGGTAGTCGCGCTCGTCTGGATAGAGCGTCTTTTGCATCGAGCGCTGGTCGAAGCGGCCGAGGAAGACCTTGAGCGAGATGAGCAGCTCGAACGCTGTGTCGAAGAGGAACATGGAGTACCACGGCACCATGGGCAGATTGTGCGCGTGCGGCAGCTTCTCATACTGCAGGTCACTCAGCGCTGGGTCGTCCATAGCCTCGTCCTCATCCTCGTGGCGGTCGAGTAGCCAGTGGAACGAGACCATCTGGATGCCGCTGATGCGCTCGAGCACGAAGTTGGTGATCGCGAGCACCATGCCGGCGAACCAGATGAGCAGCGCGCCGCGATAACTCGCGGGCACGATCGTGTCCATCTCGGCGTTCGAAAACTTAAAGAGCTGCTCGCACGCGTGGCGGTTGTACGTTGGGTTCTCCGCGTCACCCTCGAGCGTCGCGTCGCAGTGCACGATGAGCGCTACGCACGCGACGCTGATGCCGGCGCTGTTGCGCAGCACGTTCATGAATGACCGCACGAGTCTGAGCAGCGCAGCAAAGCGGAGTAGGCGTGAGAGAGCGAGAGATAGTATGTCGCAGCGCCACCGCCTCAAACGGCGTACGTGACGTTGGCGACCCGCCAGGCGAGCCCGAGCTTCTTGGTGATGCGTGGCAGGAAGAGCACCATGAGCAGCTCGAAAGCCACGAGGAACGCGAAGCTGACGGAGAAGAACGGGAAGAGAAGTGTGATCTGTAGGCAGCGACAGCGAGCGCAGTTGCATCAGCGGTCAATGCGCTCATGACTCGGATGGACGGATGGACGGACGCACCGGCTGCTTGATGGTGGCGCCGAACTGGCCGAGTGAGTTGACGGGGATATGCAGCGCGGCGGCCGCGCCGAGCCAGCCGTAGAGCCCCATAGAGATGTACACGTAGGGCGTCCACGAGTCGAGCAGCTCCGGGTTCCCCACGAACGGACTCGTGAAGAGGTAGAACGCCAGATAGATCGTGCCGAAGAACGCGAACCAGACCTGCGTCGGCCACGCGAGACACGTCATTGTGAGCTGCGCGACCTTCGTTAATACGCTATCCGAGCACACGTGCACGCACCAGGTGGTCGCCGTCCTGGCCGCTGCCGTCCGCCATCGCCACCTTTCTCGCGTGCTGATCGTTCCGGAGGTCGAGAAAAATGGATCGTGACACATTTTCATCCAGGAGTGAGATAGTGACGAAAGCGAGGGAGGCGATGCGCGTCAAAAACGAAAAGGCGGCTTGTGGCATGTTCGTCTACTCCCGCCCCTTGCCTCTCGAGCGACAGAGCGACTGGAGTGCTTTGTTGCGCATGATCGGATGTTGTTGACCCATGCCACTCGACGACATGAAGGCGTTCCGACATGCGGAGCAGAAGAAAGAAAGCGTGATTGGCGCTCACCTTGCCGCCGCCAGGGCACCGAACTACAATACGACCACGCTAAGACGGCGAGTCTGCAAAAGCTGGTGGAGCACGTTTGGTTTATCTCGGCTCACCTCAGCAATGTGCTGGCATTCTACACCAAACGCCGACACTAGCGCCTCTCATTCGAACCTTATCTCAGCATGCAAAAGGCGTACGACGCCATGGCACACGCGTTGACGGCTGGCAAGCAGGGAACTCTAGTTGTCTGGGGGCAACGCGCACTTTCCAATCCAAATCAAGTCTAGCCCTCCCGTGCGAACCTCAGGACTTTGGCGCAACGTCTACGCTGCATCATGATTGTCATCCGGTCTCGCCATCGTTTAGAAGTATTGCTCCGGTGCGTACATGATGCTCGGGCAAGGCAGTAGATGGCACTGGTGGAATAGCAAGATGCCATGCAGCGTGAGGAAGGAGAGCAGACAGGCGATGGGCTTTCTAGGCAACTTTCTTTGGTTGTCAACATGGACACTCTACAACAGCAGCTATGTGATGCATGTTATCCTGCGACTGACCATCGGCCGCCGATCGTCTACAGCACCTTGGGGGCGATCTTGGCGGCCGTCTTGGCAAAGTTCATCGAGTGCAGCAGGTGCACCGTGGACGCGAGCAGCACCATGGCGCCACTCTGGTGCGCCACGCCGAGCGGCACGGGCACGTACATGAGCAGCGTCGAGATACCGAGCGTGACCTGGCCCGCGACCGCTGCGAGGCTCAGGTTGAGCGCCGTGCGCGTCTGTTGCGGCAGCTGGTTCCACACGTGCGGGCGCCGCGCAAGTGCGTACGTTGCCGTGTAGCCCGTCGCGGTGGTAAGCGCGAGCATGCGGTGGTCGAGCTGCACGAGCGGCACGTTCTCGAAGAAGTTTCTGTACTTGGGCTCGAGCACGAAGAGGTCGTCCGGGATCCACTGGTCGCCCATCTTGGGGAACGTGTTGAACGCCAGCCCAGCGTCCGTGCCCGCGACGAACGCGCCCGAGAGAATCGTGTACCCGAGCAACGTCGACAAGTGTGCAAAGTACTTGCGGATACGCGTCGCCTCCTTGAGCACGTCCGGTGAGATCATCTCGCGCGCCAGCGCCGCGCGCGATGGCGGTGACAGGATCGACGACGCCGTCCACAGGAGCATGCCGAGCGTCGTGAACGCGAACGCCAGGTGCGTTGCGAGTCGGTACGGGCTTACGCGCACCTCGTTCTGCTTCGCGAGCTGCTCGTGGCCGTGATCCTCGAGCCCGCTGCGTACCATCCACCAACCGACACCACCCTGCGCCGCGCCGAGCCCTAGCAGCACCGCGAAGCGCGTGTGCAGTTCGCGCGGCAGGCGCTTGCGCAGCGCAAAGTACACGAGCGGCACCCCGTATGCGAGCCCGATCGTGCGTCCGAGCATGCGGTGGCCGTACTCCCACGCGTAGATACCCTTGAACTCACTCAGAGTCTGTTGGTGTTGGTTGCCAAAGCAGACGCACGATGTCGGTCAGTACCATAGCAGCCACCCAATACGACCATGCGAGCACAATACTAGTAATACCCAGCACGCACCATGCCCTTGCGCTGCTGGTACTCGGGGAACTGCTTGTAGAGCTCGAACTCCTCCTCCCACTCGGCGGCCGACATGGGCGGCAGTCCGCCGTGCGGCTTCCACGTCACCATTGACAGACCCGAGCGCGTGAGGCGCGTCGCGCCGCCGACCGCGATCATGCCACCCACGAGTCCGGCGACGCCGAGCAGCCAGAACGCCACCGGCCGGTTCTGCGCCGCGTTCTCGATCGTCGCACCGGTCGTAGCCGCGAACTTCTGCTTGGCGCACACGGTGAGTTCTCGCGCTGCCTTTCCGGACCAGGTAGGAAGGAGGATGCAATGCCACCAACGTACGCGGTTCTTAGTGGAGAAGACCACCGGCTGGCGCGGCGGGACCGGCAGCGAGCCGCGCAGCCACACGGGGCGCTGCAGCAGCTGCTGACGGGCTGGCGCCACGAGCGGCTTGGCGAGCGTCTGGAAGCGGCTCGTGCCGAGTACTAGGCGCTTCTGATAATTCGCACGTGACGGCTCAGTCTCGGCAAGTTGCGGCGATGCTTCGAGTCAATGCAAAGCGCCGGGCGTACGCACCGGAGCAGCGAGCGCGCGGGCGCTCTGACGGGCGGCGAGCATCGCGAAGTGTCTGGGTCCAGGTCCTCGTAGGACCAGAGTGTGCGCTGAAGGCGGAGAGGACGGGAATGAGGGGTGGCACCTCTGTGGGCAAGTTCCGGCAGTGCTGCTGCTCGTCGCCACAAAAACATGATACCGGGGCACCGATAGCCACAGAAGACGGTATGTACACAAACACCCACGCATGTGCCAGTCATCACGGCCAATCACACGCGCGGATTCAAAGATTATGACTCGATGTTTTTCACTAGCCAATCCGGCTGATTACTTCAAACGCATACATTCTGCAAGTCAATCGCATGCCGTGGCCACGCACGACGTGAGCTGCTCATGACGTGCACGCTCCTGCACGTGGCCGACGGCGGTCGCGAGCTGCAAAGGTCCCTGCTGCTTATTTACACGGTTCTCTGTTGGTACACGCCTCTTGCTCTCCAAAGTGTCCACTTCGACCTTGGAAGCGACCGGCGCACGAATAAATGATCTCTCGCACGCATCACGGTCTCACGGCAGCCCGAGCTTCTCCTTCCCCAGCTCGTAGCACGAGATCATGATCGCGCACGACGGCGCCACGCGCGCCAGACGGGCGCTCAGACCCGTGAACGCGCCGCGCACGCCCTCGGCCGCGACAATCTGCCGCAGCACGGCCACGCCCGACGGGTTCTCCACCACCATCATCGGCGAAGTCGACGATGCCGGCATCTTCACCTGCTGCAGCGTCTTCACGACGTCGAACGGTGTCGTCAGCGTCGCCGCGACCACCCCCGACATGGCGCCGCACACGAACGCGCGCTGTGTGCGGCTCAGCGACGCGTCGAGCTCCACGTTGGCGCCAATGCGGCGCTGCAGTCCCTCGTATGACGTCCAGTAGATCGCGGAGAACGGCACGTCGCGCGCCAGCGTCGCAGCGAGGCCGTTGAACAGCGACTGGTACCCGCCGTTGCGCACTGCGTGACGGAACGAGGCCGCGATACCGCGCGCATCCGGACTCCCCTGCATCCGCGTGCGAATAAGCTCGATCGGCGACGTCACGGACGCCGCGAGCACGCGCGCGCTTGTGCCGGCGAGTAGCGGCACGACGCCCTCGAGCTCGGGCAGCTGCTGGCGCCCGCGCTGCAGCAGCACGTCGTACGAGATGTAGTAGAGTACGGTCGACGGCACGGCAATCATCATGGTCGGCGAGAGGCCCGAGAAGAGTCCGGCGATGCCCTCGGTGCGGAAGATGTGGCGCAGTGCGTGCGACGTGCCACTCAGTTTCACCTGCTGGTGGTGCGTAGGGATAACCACCCGCGGGAGCGCCGCCGGTGACTTGGAGCACGACATGCGTACGCACGAAAGAAGCCCGGGTCGCGTACCGAGCTTCTCCACAGCACGCGTCATCGAGCGGTTGCACGGGCAGCGGCCTTTGCAGCGGCACTGCTCCAGCGCGGCGCTCACCATTGTCGACGTCGATGGAGGAGACGACGCGATGACGACGACGCCTCCGCCGCGAGTTGGTGACGCGCCAGTCACCGGCGCTCCTTGGAAGCGCCAGGCGACCTGCGACTGCAGCCGCACTTTGGCTACGTCCAGCGGCGTCGTGAAGAGCGACGTGAGCAGCGCCCCGCCGGACGCCGCTGCCGCCTTCTTGAGCGCCAGCTCCGCGGACCCGACGTCAGCTGCTGCTGCCGCCGCCGTTGCTGTCGCCATGTTCCTAGAGAGAGTTGCTGTTGGCCCACAAGCTTACGCTCGCTCTTGAGCAGTCGAAGGCGAATTCGGATGTGCCTGGTAAACAAGAGCGGTCTGCCTGGTAACCGTGTGATGTGATTGGAGGGGAGAGTGATAGCGCAAATCCTTCTTGTCTATTCCGGTGACCGTTATGTGTGACATAGCGAATCAAGTCGCAAGACGGGTGGCGCCACGCAACGGATTGGCCTGACACACGCGCTCGGTTTGCATTTAACACTTGTTAATTTCATCGTACTTGCTGCGGAAAAGTATCTTATGCACCACAACTCAGCGCACCATTGGTGCGAGGGTCGTGGCTGGCTAGAGCCTCCTAAGCTAAGCTAAGAGCACGATGGCAAGCACGGCGTGGCCAGAGCAGCAGCACAAGGTCGATGGCTCTGAAGGACACTTTGTTCTGGAAGCCAGCAAGTGATAGCAGTGCCCGTAGACACGTAGACTAAATGAAAGTATACCAAGCTTCTTGGCTTCCAGAACAAACCTGTTTGTCCAGTGCAGTCGTATGTCTACGACAAGTAGAGACTTCCCTACTCTGCAGTGTCACTGCAGTGACAGCCACAGCTTAGACTACGTGAAAGTATACCAAAATTCTTCGTAGTCCACGACCAACTTTTCTCATGACTAGCACGTTAGTCTCGGAAAACTCGCTCGAGCCTCTTGGCTGTCGGCGATCTGCGAGACGAATTCGGCGACTCGACAGCTCGATAACGCCGAGTGCTTGTGTGGCGTGAGAACGTACAATGCTCGCATTCCCGAGCATGTCGGAGCGTAAGAACGTGAGCATTGACGATTCGCACGATACCTCGTCAACGCTGTCACACGCTTCTATCGGCAGTTCTCGATCCAGGTGAACCCGATCAATATCGCGCTCGTCTACGCCGCGGTGAGCGCAGTGCATCCGCGGGTCGCGTGGTAAGCAGCCTTTGCACGCCTTTAATGTGCGTTCGTTCCGCTTCGAGTTCAACGATAGCAATCTCACGTAACCGACACTGCCGGTGTCGCTGTCGTCAGCGAACAAACCGAAGTCCAACTTGCACGCAAGGTCGCCGAAGATCTCCAGCGATGGATGATGACGCGGACGCAGTTGCGGGACAAGTATCCGCGCGGAACAGGTGTTCAGGATCTTCGAGGGAGTACGGCGACGTCCGAGCCTGGGGCGTCGAGTACCTCAACCTTAGCACGCACCTCATCCAAGACAGTCGCTGGAGTTTGCTCGCTCTGCCAACAACGCCCGCACGTCACTGCTCACGCGCGAGTGTCTCTACCCTGTGCTCTACCACCGGATCATGGACGAGAAGGCGCAGTCATCCCGACGTGACTCGTCGCGCCGTTCGCGCTGCAGTTACATGGTGGGCAGGCACTCAATGCGCTGACGCTGCAAGCTTGGAAGTCAGTCCCTCGCGCGTCT
Organism: Globisporangium orthogonon; assembly: GCA_023334005.1. NCBI lineage: Eukaryota > Oomycota > Peronosporomycetes > Pythiales > Pythiaceae > Globisporangium > Globisporangium orthogonon. Next base: position 7,255 of record JAASFW010000315.1, on the reverse strand, counting down.
GCTTCTTCGCTTCACGATGAACAGCCACCAAGAACAAGAGATGAAGACGATCAACGAGCACACACAGCATTCGTCGTCATTGTCATTCGTTAGTGGTGGTGAACGAGAGGAACTCGATGACAGCAGCCACACTGACAGCGACGACGACGACGGCGACGACGAGAGGAACGACAGCGGTGCTGCTGCACGCGCGGTGGTGCTCGGAAGCTTTCGTACGCGAGCAAGCGGCTACGGCGAAAATCGAGCAAAATCGAGGTGATCAGCCGAACCCACCCACACCCACACGCTCGGCGAACGAGGGAGGATCGCGGAGCGAGTGAGCGAGACGCCGGTGGTTCCCTTACTGGCTGGATGGCGAGACACCCGAGGCAGCCTGGATCACTTGGCGCAGCGTCTTCATCTCGGCTTCGAGGCGCGCGAGACGCTCCATCGCCTGCTCGAGGCTGATGTTGCGCTCGACGAACGACGAGCGCACAGCGCGGCCCGCGACGAACGAGTCGCGCATGCTCGACTCACTGTTCACGAACGACGCCCCGAGGCGGATACGGTTCTGGCGCATCGTCTCCTGGCGCAGGTACTTGCGGCTGCTCACCTTCTCTTCATACACGTTGATGTGGTGCACGCGGTCGAGCAGGTACACGAGCACGACCTTGCCGGCGTCCTGCACGAGGAACCACACGACGCAGTAGGCCCAGACGAAGGCCGCGAGCTTGGGCGAGATCGCCTGCATCTCCGTGAACGGCCAGAAGATCGCGAGTACGGTCGAGATGACCGTCGCGAAGAGCGCCGCCGCTGCGAGCAGCCGACCCGGCGCACGCGAGAAGAAGAAGCCCTCGGTACGCGCCGTGAAGACCGTGAGGAAGTCCGAGAGCGAGATCTTGAGGTACATCATCATCATCACCTGGTCGTACGACAGGTCGCCGAGTCCGAACACCGCGAGCATGCCGTCCTCGTTCCACGAGTCAAGCCCCCAGAAGAGGAGCAGCAGTGAGCTCGCGACCGCGATGACACCGAGCGCTGATGCGATCCAGTAAATGCGCGGCAAGTTCCATTTCTCCGGACGTGTCGACGGCACCACGTTGTCGTACGCGATCGAGATGATCGTGCCGTCGTTGAGGATCGTGATGAGCACGAGCGCGATCACTGGCAGCTTGAAGTACGGGTCCACGGCCTCCGTGCCGCGCGCGTTGTCGTTGAACGGGCACTCGCCACGGTGCGGCACGAAATGCGGGAACCTGCAGCTGTCCGGGTGGAAGAGCAGCACCGAGATGAAGAAGAAGAGCAGCAGCTGGATCGTGCACGCGATGCGGTATGTCACGTAGTACCGCATGCGCTGGAAGATCTTGCGCGAGAGCGTGATCGCGTTGATGATCACCGATAGTCCGGGCTTGGTGAGCACGATGTCGGCCGCAGCGCGCGCCGCATCCGTCGCGCCCTCGACCGCAATGCCGACATCGGCCTTCTTGAGCGCCGGCGCGTCGTTCACACCGTCGCCCGTCATGCCGCATACCCAGCCGCGCTGGCGCAGGATCTCCACGATCAAGAACTTGTGCTCCGGGAACACCTGCGCGAAGCCGTCCGCGCTCTCGACGATCGCGCCGTAGTCATGGCCGAGTGTCGTCGAGAGCCCGTCCTCCGCGCGCGTAGTCGGCAGCACGTCCGTGCCGAGGATCGTCGTGCCCATGCCGAGCATGCGGCACGTCTCGACCGCGATCGCCGCCTGGTCGCCCGTGATCATCTTGACCGCGATGCCGTTCTCGTGCGCGAGCTCGATCGTACGCTTCGTGTCGTGGCGCGGCGGGTCGAGGAACGTCATGATACCGAGGAAGATCCAGCCGCCGTCCACGGCCGCGTCGGTCTTCGCGACCGCGAGCGAGCGAATGCCGCGGCGCGCGAGGTCCAGCACCTTGGCCTCCACAGCGTCGCGGATCTCCTCGACGTTGTACGCGAGCGCGAGCACGATCTGCGGCGCACCCTTGGTGACTTTAAACACGCGGCCGTCCGCGCCGCGGATCGTCGACTCGGTGCGCTTCACCGATGGGTCGAACGGCACGTGATCGAGCATCGTGAACTGCTCGAGCGGCCTCAGGTCGATCGCGTTGAGCACGAGCGTGTCGAGCGCGTCCTTGGGAGGCTCCTTCCACTTGGCCGCGAGCGCTGCCGACACGAGCACGTCCTCGCGCGTGGCACTCGGGTAGAAGATGGGCAGGTCGTCCTGAAGTTCCATCTTGTTGCGCGTGAGCGTGCCCGTCTTGTCCGAGCAGAGCATGTTCATGCCCGAGAGCGTCTCGATCGACTGCAGCTGCGTCACGATCACCTTCTCCTCCGCGAGCTTGCGCGAGCCGAGCGCCATCGTCGACGTGCACACGACCTGCATGGCGATCGGGATGGACGCTACGAGCAGCACGACGCAGAACGCGAGCGCCTCGAGGAATGCCTCGCCGTTGTAAAGCAGGTAGCCGAGGCAGAAGCCCACGAGCACGAACGAGATCGCCATGAGGAACATCGTGATGCGGATGAGGATCTTCTGGAAGTGCGATACCTCGTCGACCGACGAGATGAGCGCCGCTGTCTTGCCGAAGAACGTCTGCGCGCCCGTGGCGGTGACCACGGCCTCGATCTCGCCGCGCGTGACGGTCGAGCCCATCTTGGCGTTGTCGCCTGGCACCATCGTGACCGGGAATGACTCACCCGTGAGAGCGGCCTGGTCGATCTGCACGGCATTGCCCTCGCAGAGGTCGCAGTCCGCGGGCACGGCGGCACCCGCCGAGAGCGTCACGCGGTCGCCCGGCACGAGCAGCGCGGCATTGATCGTCTGGTGCACGCCGTCGCGGATGACGAGCGCCTCAGGCTTGAGCGACGCCTTGAGCGCCGCCACGGCGTTGCCCGCCTTGAGCTCTTCGTACCAGCCGACCGTGCCGTTGAGCAGCTGCAGGAAGAGCAGCACGAAGAAGTCGGGCAGGTCGCGCGTGAGCAGCTCGACGAAGATCGCGAGCCAGATCATCATGGGCATTGGTCCCCAGAACTGCTCGGCGAGCTTGCGCCACGGCGACTTTTCCTTCGTCGCGAGCTCGTTCGGCCCGAAGACCTTGAGGCGCCGCGCGGCCTCGACGGTGCTGAGCCCAGACTCACCCGTGTCGAAGAGCGAGCGCTTGTCGACGCCCATGTAGAAGCGGTCGTCGTCTGCCGCCGAGGCATCGTAGTGCGCGTCGCGGCCCGCGAGCAGCGGGCTCTTCTCGGTCGGCATCTCGCGCGTGGCGTGGAATCTAACGGACTATCTGGAGCCTATCTGGAGCCTTAGTGGGAGCTTGAGTGGCGCGCAGCAGATTCCCGAATGATCTTGAGAGCTTAGTGTGGGTGGGCAAAGGAACGGCAGAGGATCCGGCTGGCTCAGCTGCGTGTGAGGTGATACGATTCGTATCCTGCAGTTCAAAAAGTTCAGAATATAAAAAAGAACTCAGTCGGTGCTTTTTAGCGAATCAACAAGCGAGAAGAAACCTAGAGCAGCGTGACGATTGGACGAAAAGAAGATCGAATGGTGGGGCTCACATGAAACTCTAATTCGAGTCGAATTATTTGTGTGGACCGCGCAAATGGATCGAGAGCCAACTTGACTGCCACACATGCTTTGCTTCGCTGCTACCGCTGGTTGCCACACACATGTCTGTGTCGGAGTGCAAGAGACTGCTTGGTGGCTGAGTGCGGACGCCAGATGGCTCCGCTTTCAGCGTGTCGCAGTGGTAGTTCATGCAGTTCAGGTGGTTCGAGAGTGGCAACACAACAGTGTTCAGCAAGCCAACTCTAGGCGATCACCCTTGAACAACCCAGGCGCGCTCCTTCCCTCCCTCCTCCAGGGCAGTATCATCGACCTACTGGTTCGTCCGTCCACGCTGAGCTGATTCGGCCGACTCGCGAGGAACTCTTGCTTGTTGGCTATCTAGCGTGGCATATTGTTCGACTTGCGCATTTGTGTCGAGTCAGGGAGTTTGCTCGGCAAACCTTGTTGATGGCGGCAAAGGTCCCACCCCAGCGGCGGACACTCACTTTGCGAGAGACACACCTCAGCGTTTGGATGCGGAGCTGCTTCATCGCGGTGTTCGCTCGCTCTGACGCCGCTCGTTCTCGCTCATAGCAACTGAGCGCTGTGTACATCGGCGCGGAAGCTGAAGTAGCAGCCACGGTGTCGCTCACCTTGTCGGATGCAGGATCTGTGTGGTTGTGCGTCTGGAGGGAACGACGACTCGCTCGCATGCACACGAGACTCGCGCGAATCGCTTCAGCTTGCAGCGCCGCTACGCATCCTTCTGCGGTCTAGTTCGTTGCCCTCAAGACCTTTAGTGCACACTCGCGAAGCACTTTGCTAGGAGCACCTCCTTGCGTTCTTCAGTGTTCGCGATCTTTTCACGCGCGGCTCTTCGTGGTGTCGATCACAACCAAACACCACGCAAAGCTACAAGCGAGAACGACAACATGCTTCGATCGCCGGCGCCGCTATTCCTACTGCTGATAGTTCTCATCGCACTACAGGTGACGAGATGGCTGCAAGTTGCGATTCCTCATTGTGTTCCGGAAGCTGACGCCCTTGCTTTCACAGCGCACACACGCGCGGGATCCGTTCGCGACGTGGGAGGCAGGTGACGATGACGAGGGCGCGCTGCTAGAGTCTGCTGTCGATCCCCACAGCCTCAAGGAGATGGATCTGCAAGTAGAGCTTCATAGTGAACAAGAGGAGGACACTGAGCGATACGAGTTCGATGACGAAGCGGCTGAGCGCGCCGCATTCTTGAGCCAGTTCGTCGCTAATCCTCCCGACGAGACTCCAGACGATACCATAGATTCCCAGGACGACACGGAGGCGCAGCACGAGGATCGCTCGCCGGAGCGCCAACTGGTAGGTGGGCATCCGATTCTCGATCTTGACGTCGAAGACTGACGAACTCGCGTCTTTTGTTTGGCGATATGCATTCGGCGCAGAGAGAGGAGGAGGAGGGGGCAACTTACGAAGAGGACGATCCCGACGCGTTCGCAGCGCTCGAGGGAATCGACCTCTCGCCGTTCCACATGCACTTTGCGGACAAAGCTGTGCTAGCGCGACTGGTGGACTGGGCGTACGACCGCGCGGCGCATCTCTCGCGCTTTCACGACGGCTTCGTGCACGCAGAGGAGCTGGGCGGGTGCGTTCCTATCTTCCTGTTCATCCAGGACGCGAAATGACCGCAGGTGACCCTCACTCCTACACTTGCGTCAGTCTCTTTGGGCTCGCGCTCAACCCCACAGGCACGAACGTGCCGCCCGAGTACGAGGAGCTGCTGGAGGCAGCAGCTGCAAATATGCGAGCGACGCAAGGATTGCTCGAAGGCGAGACGCCAGTACCGCGCGGCTTCGTCGGTCGAGGGATGCCGCTGCGGACGCTACAACAACTGGCGCAGCAGATGCACGAACTATATTCGGAGGATCAACGGCGGCGGCGACTTGAGGAGCTCTGAGCATTTTCCCTGCACCTCTTGAACCGAAATCATCTGACAACGTTCACCACAATCACCAGGCGTACTCACACTTTTGAGAGACATCATCTCACTCCATTGGTTTACTTCCACTCAGTCTATGAGAGGGCCTCATAACGACATCATCGAGGACGACGAGACCGGCGACAGCGGCGAGTCGGACGATGCGCGCAGCATCTGCTGCAGCGCGTACACGATCTCCGCGGCGGTCGGGCGCTGCTCCGGGTCTACGTTCAGACACGAGATCGCGAGCTCCAGAATCGGCTTCGGACAGTCCTCCGAAAACTCCGGGATGAGCTCGCCCGTCGCCACCATCCGTAGAATCGACGTCTCCTCCTGTTTGCCCTGCGGCGGGTTCTTCGCGTTCCAGTACGGGTAGTCATCCGTGTCGATCTCCGACAGCACGACGCCGAACGAGAAGATGTCGGCGCGCTCGTTGTAGTCTTTGCCCAGCAGGACCTCCGGCGCGATCCAGAAGCTCGTGCCGATCCCCGCCGTCATGTGCGTCTCCTCAAAGTGGCGCTCGCGAGAGACGCCAAAGTCGCTCAACTTCGCGTCCATGTCCGCGTTCAGCAGCACGTTCTTCGACTTGAGGTCGCGGTGGATGAGCTTCGGATTGAGCGAGTGCAGGTACGTCAGCGCCTCCGCGATGTGCAACGCGAAGCGGGTCTTGTGGTTCGCCCACGTCAGCCGGCAGTTGCGCAGCTTGAAGCTGTGCAGCACCTCGCGCAGGTCGCCGCGGTCCATGAACTCCGTGACCGCTGAGAGATTGCGCAGCGTATCCCACGCCACGCCCACGAACTCGACGATGCGCGGGTGGTTGAGCGATGCCATGAGGCAGATCTCCTTCATGAACTGCTCGACGTGCTTCACGTCGCCGCTCAGGTCCGGCCGGATGCGCTTGATCGCCACGCGACGGCGGTTGTACACGCCGCTGTATACGAGCCCGAAGCCGCCCTTGCTAATGCAGTTGGCCACCTTGACGTCCTTGTACGGGATGCGGTACGCCACGACCACCGGGTCATTGATCACGTCCACATTGTTCGTGAAGTGCGTGTCGAACGACAGGGTGTGGTCGAAGAGCGGGTCGTTCTCCTTCTTCCCGCGACCGCTGCGCGCGCGCCGTTGGCGTACCGCGATGAACAAAAGCACCGCGATCAGGAAGCAACCGCCAATCACGACATAGATCAGGTACGAGTTGCCGTTCGACGACGACTCGGCCGCCGTCAGCGGGGCTTCGCCGCCACTGCTGCTCGTCGTGTTCGCCGCCACGACGCAGAACTGCGCGCCGTGCGACGACGTCTGCCACGTCCCGTTCTGTGCACCGCAGTCGTACAGTGCGCCTTCGAACGGGTCGATCTCAAACACCGTCAGCTTCTTCATGCCCTCCCACGTACTCGCGCTAATCGTGCGGTTCGTGATGTCGTTGCCCTTGACGTATCTGTCATTTCATTCACATTTGTGGTTAGTTTCTTAAGTTCTTTCATTGATGCAGACAAGAGATATATAGCATGCGACGTACAGGTACTGGAGGTTCGGCAGGTAGAAGAAGTTCGGCGGGATCGAGGGGAAGCGGTTTCCAGTCAAGTTCCTGTACCAAACCATGGAATGTGAGTTATAGGTTCCTACCAAGGAACGCACAAAAATGAGGTACTAAGTTTCGATCGTGAACGTACAGCGACATCATTGGGCACGTGACACCCGTGCAAATCCCCTCGCGGAGACGGTTGTAGCCGCCGACGAGATAGTTT
>JAASFW010000314.1:0-23472 GCA_023334005.1 Globisporangium orthogonon | reverse complement strand
TTTGCCGCTGGTGCGAGGCGGAAGCGTGGTGGAGAGTCGTGACAAGCGCGTCGACTCGCAGTGCGATCGAGATCCGTGTCAGTGCATCTGGGTTCTGGCTGCGAGAAGCTGCCGCAACTAAGTTACACAAATCAACTGCCTCGAGCTTACTTCGAGCAGCTCACCTCTTGCAACCAATAACTGCAAGCGTAGGTTTAATAGCGAGGCTCGCGCTACAAGTCTCGTGCGAGCTCGTCTCGTAGGCTGCGGAAACTCGCGAGCTCGTCTTCGAAAAGTAACTGAGGAGCTGTGGATCTGCCACTCGGAGCTTGTGGAGTCGATCCGTCAGCATCCTCTCCGCCATCGCCGTGTACTGGAGTGTGACGCTGATCATCGTTATCTGGAGCATGTCCTGCGCTGTCCTGGAACACCCGAAGGCGTGGGGCGTTCTTCAGCTGGTTCAAAAAGCTGCCAACTGAAGCGATATCCCACGACGTGCCATTCCTGCTACCTCCTTGCGCGTCACTTGCTGAGAACTCGCCTCCAGACGGCTGACCAGCCTCGGATCCAGCAGTAGACGTCAGCGTCGTTGCTGCCGAGTTGGAACCCATGTCTCCAATCGCAAACGGCAGGAGCAAGTCGCTAATGTCGTCAGGATCGTACTGTGAAGGCGATCCATTTTCACCGTCGCCAACACTGCTTGCATTTGACAGGAACCGGTGGCGGTAGTAGTTCCCACTCGGATCGGTGCGAGAAAGCCCGAACGCATCCGGCGAGTCAGGTGATACACCCCACACGCCACTCCCTGCCTCGTACAGGTCGGACGAGAAGCCGCGTGCCTGTGTCAGCTGATTCGTTCTTGTAATCTGCGTGCTGGGACCCGCGCTCTTCGAGAATCCTGGGATGCGAGGGTTGAGCATCAGCGGCGCGTTCCGTCCAAGCTGAAACCGATCGGTCGTCACAAACATTGGCAAGCTGCTCGGTCCTTCTCGAATGAGGTTCCTACTGTGGGAATAGCCTGGCGAGGTGGACAGCAGCTCTGTTGGGTTCGCTTGAAATGGTGGACTCGAAGCAAACACAGGGGCTCCGCGACCTCCAAGCGAAGCAGCTGTCTCCGGTGGGGTTCTGCGCAGGACAAGCGCTGCGGACGTGTCTGGAGAGCCCAATTGCTCGTTACTGATGCTTCCACCACGCCCACTCCCAGTCCAATGTGCAGCAGGCGGAGTGTTGCCGCGCTCGATTGCCACGTTGCCGTATCCGTATGGCGCCGCTGCTACGTTCGGATTCGCTGCAACTGCTCGAAGCCGGTCGGGGTCGCCGTACGAATGCGCGTGCATCACCTGGGTGCTTTCGCGTGGAGACAAGACGCTGTCCTCGTACACAGTCGGCGTCTTCGGTTGCGGGATCGCCATCGGTCGAGACACCCTCTGCGTGCGTCGATTAGCGAAATCGTCCACGGGTGCAGTGGGGGAGAAACTCTGCGTGCGTCGGCTTGCGAAATCGTCCGGGACTGGAGCGGGACTCGACCGTCGTCGCCGCTCGTCGAACTGGTCCGGGTCTGTGACCGGTAAAGCTGCGAGAGTGCTCGGCCGATGAAGGGCAATGGGAGGTGACACACTAGCACCTGGAGGCTCGCGCTGCGGGGGGAGCTCGGGCGAACTCGGCACATAGTCCTGAATGATGAAGTTCTCTTTGAAGATTGCCGGCTGTGTTGCCGTTTCTTCTTCTTGCATCAAGAACTCGCAATTGAGTCGGTACACGGCCGAGATCTTGAGATACCCGAACGGCGTGTTGATTGGCACGAAGCTGTAACGGCTGATCAGCTCGTCGCGCTCAAAGTGGCCCTCGGGTGGCGACGCCGTGCTGCTCGTCGTGTGGATCTCGTACGACAAGGTGGACGAGAACGACCGCCGGACGAGCCGGTGTGCCGGCAGCAGCCGCATGAAGGCGTAGAGCGTGCGCAGCAGTACGCTGATCTTCTTGCACACCTCCTTGAGCTGCTGAATCACGTCCCGCCCCGCGCCTGTGAGTTGCGGGTTCGCGGCGGCACCGCCGCGGCGCGCGCCAAGCGGGTGCTGCTGGTCGAGCTCGCTCGACGGCACGTACACGACGCTCCACTGCTCGAGCAGCACGCGGCGTCCGCCAGCGGCGGCCGCGAAGATGCTGATCGCGAGCGGGAGGTGCACGTCTTCGCGCCACGCGGCCATCGCGTCGCGCACGCACTGCACCTCTTCGATGTCCAAGTTGAACTGCGGTGTTCCAATATGTACAGTAGGCAGCAGTAGCAGGTCCAGTCGACAGACGTAAGCAGTTGTCGTCACCTTTCTCTACCAGCAGCTTCTCGCACTTGTTCATCTATATCACAAAGCGAGAGGCACTCACGCGCGCGCGCCGAGCGCCGCGGCGCTGGTCCGCGTCCGACTGGAAGCTCACGCGCGACTGAACGATGAGCTCCGCCGCCTTGTAGAGGAACTCGAGCACCACCTGCTCGGTCTTCATGCGACCGGCCTCTGCATACAAACACGCTTTTGTCACACGTCGCAGAGTCCCAATCGCCTCACCTTCGTATATGCCGCACACACATACCAGACGGCGATGCGGTGAGCGGATGCGGCGGCCGCTGCGGCGGCGGCGGCGGTGGCTGCGACTGGAGAAATCCGCCGGGTGCTGTCGGTAGCAGCCGCGACGGCGGCGGTACGCGCCCCGAGAGCTCGGCGGACGCCATCTGCGGTCTTATATTAAGAGTAGCTACTGATTCCCAGCAAATGGGAAAATGAGTGAGAAGAATGAAGAAAAAGGCGACACAATCCGAGTCTATCTTATAAAGTGTATGAACGCGTCGAATTCGTACATAAACGAGTCGTATCGAACAGTATCGTACTGAGAACAAACTCGAAGATCAATCACATGGACGACGACGACGCGGCTCCGCTGCTGTACGAGTCGCTCGGCGGCGCGTGCAGCCCGCCGGCGGCCGCCGGAGCCACTCAGCGCTTTGGGAGGCTATGGAGCAAAGAAGAGCCGGCGGCGTACACGGAGCTGCACGCGGCGCTCGGCGCGTCCCAGCAGCCGTCGCCTCAGCAGCAGAAGAACGAGCTGGGGACGATCAGCGTGGGTCCACCACCACTTCTTTGCTCAACCCGGTTGCTTGGTTAGTAGGAAGCAACGCAGCATGTAATGAGCAAAGAAACTGTCGCGCAGGGCGTGTACGTGCCGTGCCTGCTCAACATCATCGGCGTGATCCTCTTTCTGCGGCTCGGCTGGGGCGTCGGGCAGGCGGGCGTCGCGGGCATGCTGCTCATCTTCGTCGTCGCGGAAGCGCAGGCAGTGCTCACCGTCCTCTCGGCCAGCACGATCGCCAGCAACGGCGCGATGCGCGGCGGCGGCTCCTACTTCCTCATCAGGTATGTGTGTGTTTTCTGTGCAGGAAATCGAAGCAAATTCTGCAGTTGAAGGTGCTGATAGGTGGAGGGAGGTTTCTGTAGTCGCTCGCTCGGCCCCGAATTTGGCGGCGCCATCGGCATCCAGTTCTACTTTTTGTACGCTGTCGGCGTCGCGATGTACCTCGTGGGATTTGCGGAGGAGGCGCAGCAGACATGGTTCCCGGACCCAATAATAAGCAGAAGAACGACGGTCGTGGCGATCGCGACGGTGGCGCTTGTGGCCATCTTGGGTATTGCGGTTGTCGGCGCCAACGCGTTTGCGCGCGTGAACAAGTACCTCTTCGTGCTGCAGTTCGCATGCGTCGCGATCGGTGCGCTCTTTATCTACTCGGGCTCCCCTCACGCGCTGAAAAGCGGCGGGTGGTTCACGGGCATGAGCTCGCAGACGCTCGCAGACAATCTGCACGAGCAGTTCACGGACGAGAAGGGTGTGTGTGGCGACAACGTCGTGTGCTCTGTCGCAGGCGTCTATGGTACGAGCGAGCGCGCCGTGTTCGTTCTTGCTTCGTCGTGTGACTTCGCTGAGCCTAACGCTTGAAACAATGCTTTGGTGCCAGCGATCGTGTTTCCTCTCGCGACAGGTTTCATGGAGGGGCTGAATCTGTCGGGCGATCTGAAGAACCCCGGAAAGAGTCTTCCTGTCGGAACGCTGGCGGCGGTTGGGACGTCCTGCATGATTTACCTCGTGCTCATCTTCACGTTCGCCGCGGCGTACACCGGTGAGACGTTGCGCAACAACTTTTCGTTCTTCCAGGAGGCGTCCGACTACCCGTTTGTTGTCATCACGGGCGTGCTCGTGTCGTGTTTCTCGTCGGGACTCGGTTCGCTCTTTGGGGCGTCGCGAATCCTTCAAGCAATTGCGCGCGACAACCTGTTCCCGGGTCTGGCGGTCATGGCGCAGGGCACCGACGCTGGGGACGAGCCTCGCAATGCTGTGCTCTTTACTGCAGTGCTCGCGCAAGTGTTCATCTGCTTCGGCGACTTGGACATCATCGCGCCGATCTGCACATCGTTCTTCTGCCTCGCATACGCGGCAGTAAATCTGACTTGCTTCCTGCTTCAAGTCACAGGTGTCCCCAACTTCCGACCAACGTTCCGGTACCACACGTGGCACCTGTCGCTGCTCGGCACGGCGCTCAACCTTGGCGTGATGATCTACTTGAACGCGACGTATGCGGCTGTGTCGCTCGTCGTGCTCAGCTGCATGTTTTTCTATCTATACATGACGGTAGCGCCGGTGAACTGGGGCGACATCAGCCAAGCGATTATGTACCATCAAGTACGCAAGTTCCTGCTACGCCTCGACTCGCGCAAAGCACACTCCAAGTATTGGCGACCGTCACTCTTGCTCCTTACAAACGAGATCGAGTGTGCGGAAGTGCGGCTGTGCGACAGCCTCAAGAAAGGTGGGCTGTACGTGATCGGGAGCGTCGTGGCTGCCGACTTTAGACTCGCGGGCAACGCTCGCTGCAGCGAGAAGAATAACGCGTGGCTCGGGCACATCTTCGACACGAAGCTTAAAGCCATTCCGCAGGTTGGTTCAGCAGGAATGTGCGGCTGGTTTCTCTGCGTGTTATTGGTTCACCGGCTGACTGTGGTCAACGGTTTGAAAGGTGGTTGCCGCTTCGCATGCTTGCGATGGATATCGCATGCTGATGCAGATGTCAGGGCTGGGCGGGATGCAAATTAACACGGTGGTGATTCCGTGGATGAATGAGGTGCGTGGCGAAAATTGCCTGTAACATGTGAGGAGTGATGGAGATATCTGGTGCTGATTACCGTCCTGGTGTGTCGCCAACTGCAGGATCCGAAGGCGGCTGGTCTTAACTCTCCTCGACACACCGCCAGCATCGATCTGTCGTCGGCTGAAGATTACGTTGGCCTTCTCGCGGACGGTATTGCACTCAAGAAGAGCATGGTGGTGGTTCGCCATGCTGACCGCTTGGACGCTCGGCTTCTGCGCAAGCGAGGTGGCAGAAACTATCGTGCATACTCGGACATGTTCATCGAGATTGACGAGCAGCGTGGCACGGAGATGCTCGACGTTTGGATCACTACCAACGAGGAAGACGCGAGTGCGGCGCTGATGCTCCAGCTTGCATACGTGTTGTACTCGAACAAGGAGTGGAAGCGGCGCACGAAGATTCGGCTGCTCAAGGTCTGTACGACGACAGACCCGATGGTGACCCAGCGCGAGCGTCTGCGCCTCGTGCACTTGGCAGAGAAGCTGCGTATGCTAGATCACGTGAGCGAGTTGCTCGTGGTGTGCTGCAACACTTCGAGCATATTGGCGGACACAGCGACTCAGCAATCGGCGGCAGGATTCACAGACGACTTTTTCAGCAGCACGAAAGGCGTCGTGGAGCTGAACCAGACATTGCAGCGCCACACGACACGCAGCGCACAAATCTTGCTGACACTGCCAGACCCTCGCCGATGCCTGCGGGCAGCAACGGAAACTGGCAATGACGGTGCGATGGACGCTGAAGTCGCGGCGGGCACGCAAGCGCAGGCATACGTTGACAAGCTAGCGCTGCTCACAGCAAACCTACCGTCAACGCTGCTGGTGTTCAACGAGGACGACTCACAGATGGTGTCTACTTCAATCTGATGCATGGCGCTTGCTCCGCTTCATGTTGTCTCGCCTAAGCAGACAGACGAGCACTTCCGATGTACATACGAAATGCACAACCTGGTTTCACTCGCAGCACTAGGTGCTTAGTGAAACACTATTTGTCATGTTCGTTCACAGTAACATCGGGTGTCAAGCGATCCCATGGCGGCTCGCTGCCCACCAACTCCACGAGGAGCATCGCGAACGAATACGCGGCCGACGTAGCGGCTAGGTGTTCGACGCGAAGGTACGCTGCTCGTGCAGATATTGTAGCTCGAGCGCGATCTGATGTGCTAGCTGCCATGTTTTCGCAGCATTCGCCTCGCTCTTCTTCACGAACTCTGAAGTATAGACACTCGCTCCGTGAACCAACAACATCTTTGCAATATCCACGAACTCTCTCTGTGCGGTCGCGTGGAGTGAAGCTGCTCCTTCCAAGTTCAATGCATGCATGGATGCACGTCTGCTCGGTAAATAAGAGCAACTCGGCGATGGTGAGGTGATGTCTGGAACAAGCAATGTGTAGTGGAGTTGCTCCATTCTCCATTGCTGCATTCGCGTTCGCTCAGTGCATCAAAAGCAACGTTGCAACCACATGTCTTTTTAGGCAACAACGAACAACGGCGTGCCTCCGTCGTTCATGTCTGTATACGCTCGCTCGGTACGACAGCAACAGCTTCACGACGTCCATCTGTCCTGTTTGTGCTGCGACGAACAGCGGCATGGCTCCGTCTACATTTCTTGTGTCGACAATCGCTTCGTGCAGTAGCAACTGCTTGACGACGTCTGCGTGGCCGTACTGCGTGGCGACAAGCAGCGGGGTGACTCCGTCCTCGGATACTACGTTCACGCTTGCTCGGTACAACAGCAGTTGCTCCACGACGGCGATGTGACCATCGAAAGCAGCCATATACATCCCAGTAGCTCCGTTGAAGTCTTGAGCGTCGATGCTTGCACCGTGCAAGAACAGCAGATCTGTCACCTCGAGAAGGCCCTTGTGTGCTGCAATGTGCAGTGGAGAAGTCCACGCTTGCTCGGTCTGAGACCAAGAGCTGAGCGATGACCTCGCAACCTACGTGAGCTGCAACATACAGAGTGGTCGCTCCGTTCGGCGTAACAACGGCTACCTTCGCTCGATGATACAGCAACTGCTTCGCTATTTCGTTGTGGCCATTAACAGCTGCAGCGAACAGCCGAGTGATTCCCTTTCCTGATATGAACATATCCGGTGCTGCTTCGTGCGATAACAGCAGGCTCACACCTTCGTTGTGACCAACTTACGATACGATGTACAGCGGAGTGGCTCCACTCACGTCGCCGCATCGACGCTCGCTCCATCTGACAGCAGCAACGCCACGACTGCCACGTATCCAGTCTGCGCCGCGACAAAAAGCGCAGTATGGCTTGCTGCTACGCTTGCACCGTGTGTTTTTCTTGTTTCCGATCTTTCCAAGCAAGATCGGACCGACTTCTCCATAGTGAAGAAAGTAGGCGGAAATGCGGTCCTACTTCTTTTTTTCGTCACTATTGGCTGTTTTAGCGATCAGACCAAACGTTTTTGAATCTCACTCCTGAGCTCCAAGCAGCAGCGAAAGATCAAGCTCCGAAGGTCCAAGAAACCTCCGATGGGTGCCGCACAGTCTGCGACTGCATGGTGCTGCGGCAGCAGAGAATGCGGCACCGACCAGCTGCTTCCGGGAAAGCGCCGCGCGGAGACCAAGAGCGTCGTGGCGTCGCGGCCGCAGCCGTCACGTCCGCAGGTGCGACTTGGTCGGCGCCAACCTGTACTCACATAGAGGCAAGCATTCATTCGTCTTCTCCCTGCTGACGCAGGCAATCAAAGTACAGAAGCCTGCGTACAGCGAAGGCGGCTTCGAAAATAAGTACGAGCTCACGGGGCAGATCGGTGCGTGACGACGACTTGAGTGTGGGTCGCCAAGTTTGTACGCGAGTAGAGTCGCTGATGTCGACTGTCGGAATGCGATGTGAAGGCCACGGAAGCACGGCGGTAGTGTACCGCTGCCAGGACAAGCGCAAGGGGAAGCTGTATGCATGCAAGGTCATCGACCGGCGGCTCATCGAGGCGAAGCAGAGCGAGCTGCTGCAACAGTTCCAGGTGGGCCTCGCTTGTCGAACACCGAAGAGCAGAAGTGATTCATTCGTTAGGAAGAGGCTGATAATGTATGGTGGCAGGTGGAGGTCCAGGTGTTGCAGTCGATGCACCACCCGAACATCATCCACATCGAGGACGTGTATGTGACCGACTCAAAGATCTGTCTGGTGAGCTGTTCTTGTGTACTAGACTCTAGTGGCGGTGGTGAAATGAGACAGCGACGACTGACACGTTGTCGGGATCGATGCAGGTGACCGAGTACATGGAAGGAGGCGAGCTCTTCGACTACATCGTCGAGAAAGGGTGCGTGCGCTCGCGTTTGTTTCGAGTTTGTCTTGCGTATGTTCGCACTCCCTCTCACACATAACTTGAAAAAAACGATATCAGGTCGCTGTCCGAAGTGGAGGCGAGCAGCTTTGTGCGCAAGATCACGTCGGCTGTGGCGTACATGCACGCGTGCGGCGTAATCCACCGCGACTTGAAACCTGGTACGAACATTGCATCGCATGAGCGTGTCTTCAACAGCGTGTATGCCCGTGCTAACAATGTATGCTTGGGTTGGTCGCTTGAACTCAGAGAACCTGATGCTGACGAGCAAGTCGCCGCACGCGGAAGTCAAGCTCATCGACTTTGGCCTTGCGAAGCTGCTCGAGCCGGATGACACGACCGAGTCGTTCCTCGGCACTAGAGTGCGGTTACTGCTGGGCGTCATGAAGCATCGTGTGCTCGTTTTTCTGTATACATCGTGGCTGACAGCAGTGATGGCTTTCGTTCGGAGTAGGGATATCTGGCGCCGGAAATCTTGCAGCGGAAGGCGTACACGATGAGCGTGGACATCTGGGCGCTCGGTGTGATTGTCTACATTCTTGTGTGTGGGTGCCTCCCGTTTAACGACGACGGCACGAGGATCACGAACGAAACTGCGGCACGGGTGCGTGGCAGCGACTTGGAGATCCGATGCTTCTTCGTTCCTCATTACGCTTGTCCATGCATAGGCAAAGTTCGGACTGCGGTTTCCACGATGGGCGAGTGGGCTCTCAGAAAGCGCGAAGGATCTGTTACGCCACCTGCTTGGTACGACAACGCTTCGCCTTGTAACACACGGAGAATTGTGCTTGTCGAGCTGACTGCACGTGCTCGCGATGACAGAGGTGGACGCGTCGAAGCGCTACACGGCCGAGCAGGCGCTCGCACATCCGTGGGTGACCGGGCAGAAGACGCCGAACAAGTTTCTTCGGTCACCGAACTACCTGGCGACGATTAAGAAGGAGCGCTTGGCGCGTGGGCGACAGAACGGTCCGCAGCAGTCGCAAGGCAACGGAGGTGCGCCGAACGGCGGCGCTGGCAACTTTGCCGACTCGGGCCAGGACCTCGCCGGTCGGATCAACAGTCGGAGACAGTCGCACTAGAGTTGGGACGACTTGCTCGTCCGAAACTGCTAGGGTGAGAGCTAGTGAGAACCAAGGTCCACCTGCTGCACAAAATTCAAATTTTGCTTCTCAGCTCGAACAGACGTGTCCACTTGGTCACTCATTTGCAATGGAGCGTAAAGATGAAGACGACATCCAGGCGCTCAAGCGCGAGGTGGAGCTGCTCAAGACGTTGCTCATCCAGGAGCGAGAGAGGAACCATGGCGCGAGTCTGCGAGAGTTGAGCCCGACGCGACCAGTGGAGTCTACGCAATGCCCTATCTCCAAGTCACCACCTCCTCTGCAAAGTAGCCCCACTGCAAAGGAAGAGCCGAGTCCGTGTAAGCCTGCTTCTGGGATCCGTGCTGGTAACACCGCCACTGGGCAACGAGGATGGAATGTGCACTGGGACACCGCCAGTGTCGCTGCACAAACCCCCACTCAACCCGCCACCGGAGCTCAAGAGCGCTCACTGTATCTGCAGCATGTGGCCGTGGACACGAAGCGCGGCAAGTGGTGGCTCAAAGACAGACAAGTGCTGTCGCGGAACGCTCCATCTCCGTACGACGATTGCATCGCGATAAAGGTGCGCGAGACATGGCTCTGGAGTGGCCGCACTGTCGTGGTCGACAAGATCGTGACGTGCCCTCGGCCAGTGGACGAACGCACTGATCTTTCGCACATCAACGGATTTGACGATGAGGATGGAGAGCACGAGCGCAGTTCTCGTGGCGACAGCATCCGTGGCGAAGACAAAGAAGCATACAATCGGCTGGGCGAGGCATGCAGATCACTGGAGGCTCAGCCAGCAGGCTCACCCTCGAGATCTCTCGCGGACTCGAAGCAGCGCGCATGCGAAGTTAAGCCACCGCCAAGCTCCTCGGCCGCGTCACCAACGGATCAAATACAAGATGCCAGTGAGCGCATGGAACATAAGATGGCAGTCGCTGCAAAGGAAGAAGCAGCCGCCCAGCAGTAGTTGAGCCATTGCGGTATTCAGCATCGGAAGTTGCCATGAAGCAAAGCTGATGCAGATCAAACAAGTCCTATGTATCTTATCAAGTCGAGCTGCTGTAAAGCGATCACACATTTGCTTCTCCATACCTTGTCTACGCGAGCGTCACTCACACCTCCGCGTCCGGGTACAGCGACGGCAAGTGATTCTCTAATAAAGGCTCGGCGAGCTCTTCGTCAGCTTCGCGGTCGAACATACTCAACGCACTATCATCTTCATCATACTCGTCGTCGGTTGAGATGAACATCGTCCTCGATGACGGGGAGCTCGCGAAGGTCGGCGAAATGAGCGGGAGTGGTTTCGTGATCTTGTGCTTCGGAACCTTCATCACGAGCGCAATGGCAATGCAGACTGCAGTCACGACGATCGAGAGCAGGAACGGAATCGTGCGCGTGACCGGCGACCCTTCTTTCATCCGCGCGTACATCCACGCGTATACGACCGGTCCCATCGCTTCGAAGATCGCACGCGCGCCGTAGATCGCACCTTGCAGCCGCCCTTGCTCCTGCATCGGATCAAGGTCAGAGAGAGAACGCGCAGTATCGAGACAAGAGCTCGCAAACAACATGGCAGACAAACCTTCTCCGACACGTTGACCGACTTTAGCGATGAGATCGCAGCGAACGAGAGCTCGCCAATGCTCGCCGGAATCGCCATTGCATAGATTATCCATTGCATCGGGTAGAACGCCGTGACAATGTAGGTGATGTGGGAGAGGATGCTCACGATGAGGGAGATGATGATCACGCCCTTCTCATGCACGCAGTCCATGAGTGGCTTGAGCAAAAACACTTGCGCCACGATTGACATGACGCCTCCGATGAGCATGAGATGCGAAATGCCCTTCTCATCGAAGCCCAGCACCGTCTGCAGGCAAGCAAAGTAAGGACTCGCATCAGTAAGTGAGCGAGTATCATTTCCATCTACGCGGGTGCCAGCAGTAGCAGTAACGTACGTTCAGGAAGAAGAGCTGGATATGGAAGAGTCCGTTCCCCACGAACGCAGTGAGCGCGATCATGCCCGTCAGACAGATGAACATCTGAGACCGGAAGAGGATCGACATGGCGCGGATCGGGTTCTCGAGGCTCAGGTTCGCTCGCTTCATGCGTTTGCTTGGGTCCAGCGTCTCGGGGAGGACGAATATGGACCAGATCACGCGCAGCACGAAGATCCCGCACGCAACACGAAGCACGTGGGGCTGATCGGCACGCCATCAGCGGGACAGTCAGTCAGAAGGTTGCTTGGTGTCGATACATGTTACGTGTCGCACCTTGGAGAATAGCGGTGCGAGCCCAGCAGAGACACAGTAGCCGATCGAAAAGCAAGCGAAAAGGATCCCGAACGCCGCCGCGCGGTTCTTTGGACTCACAACGTCAGCGATCTGTGCGCTCGACACACTTGACGTTCTGCAAAGAGTTGGCATTTAAGTGAACCCTGAGTGCATGGCTCGTCGGCAAACCCTGCAGGCAAGCAGAGAAGAGCGCACCCGAACGCCGAGTCCACGAAACGAAGAATAAAGTACGGCATGATTGAGCCGCCAAACTCGGAGAAGTAGATGATCGTGAATGGCACGCCGACCCGGAACACCTGGCTCAGCACGATGAAGATCTGGTGTGCAACACGCAGAAGATGCCAACCTTTAAGCCATCGAGCGGAAGCAACGTAATGCTGGCGATGGTTACGAAGATTGCGGCACCTTCCGCCCGTAGACGTCGGACGCCTGCCCGATGATCGGCGACAGGAAAAAGAGCAGCGCGCAGCCGACCGCCGAGAAGATGCTGCGAGCATCCGCGAGCCACTCAGCACACGAAGCCAGTCGTCAAGAACCGGAACCATTCATTCATTCACCATACCTGGACCACCACGCAGCTTCCTTGGACCCGAACAGGCACGCCTGGAGGTAGACGCAATGGTCACCAATAACATCATCACGCATCCCTCTTCCCCATCACCAGCAGCAGCCGACGCACCTCGCTATGTGCGTGCACTCCGCAGTCGATTGGCTCACCCTGCGTCGCTTGGCGCGCAAAGTACTGCGAGGATCCGAGTCCCAAGCACACACGCCCATACACACACTCGCTCAGCGCGCGCGCTCCACTCCAGCGAGCTGTCAGACAGCGGCATCGCAACGACAAGCACCTCCGTGATGACGAGCGGCAGCATCGGCGCCAGGATGCCGAAGGAGAGCGACTGCAGCAGCGCGAGGCCGAGCAGCGCGCCGATCTGCCTGTAGACGGCGTACGGGCGCAGCACCTCGTCGGGTGCCGCGGGCGTCGGCGGCGCCTTGGTCGTCGTCTTCGCCTTCATCTGCGCTGCGAGCCTTTGGAGGAAGAATGCTCGCGATGTTCTCAGGGCGAATCTTTATTCGTGCAGCGATTGACATGCATGGGTTTTAGCAGGAACCTGCCAGAAATCATATCGACGCAATCGCCGATGCTCAAGCGGATTGCTCCGGCGGGCGGAAGGCGCTGGTGGTGCTGCTGCTATCGGCGTTCTAACGGCGCCCGACGCTGCATACTGCTACCTCCTGTCCGCCCACGCGCGCCCGCCTCAGAGCTTCGCTGGCACATCGAAGACCACGGGCGCGTGCTTGGGGCTGCCGAGCAGCGTGCTCGTGGCGCAGTTGACGAACACCGTGCCGCCGAGGCGCGCGACGCCGTACGCCTCGTGGATGTGCCCGAAGACGTGGAACTGCGGCCGGCAGCGCGAGAGCACCTCCTTGAGCAGCGTCTCGTCGCCCACGTGCGCGCCAGTGAACGCCTTGTCGAGCACGCCGTGCGGCGGCCCGTGCGTGACCAGCACGTCAACGTCCGCCGGTACCTTGGCCCAGTGCTGCTGCGCTGCGAAGCCGCGCGCGACGTTGAACGCCATGACACGGCCAGGGATCGGCGGCGTCATGGGCGAGCCGTACACCTTGACGCCATCGACAACCACCGACCGGTTCTCCACGTACGTGCAGTTGGAGAGCAACGCACGAGAGAGCGCCGGGTCCTGGAACTCGCGGTGCCGCCACGTCGTCGCCCAGTGCGCGCGGTACTCGGCCGCGTCCATGCTCAGGTCGTGATTGCCGGCGATCACGAGCTTGTGCTTGTGCGGTAGCGCGCCGAGCCAGTCGTTGAAGTCGCGGATCTCGGCGTGCGTGCCGCGCTGCGTGAAGTCGCCGCAGTGCACGAAGACGTCGCCCGGCGGCACGCGCACGCGCCGGTGGCGCCCGTGGGTGTCGGACACGCAGACGAAGCGCAGCGTGCCGTGCTGCTGTGGTTCGCTCGCCAGCGCTCGGAGCGCCGCGCGCGAGTTGTGGAGCCACGCCCACTGCCACCCGCACACCCCCTCGCCGTTCCAGTACACCCAGCGCGCGCCTGCAAGCGCCAGCAGCACGATCAGCAGCGCTGATCCCTTCGCGCCGTAGTAGGCGTGCGCGAGCGCAACAGCGGCCGCCAGCAGCAGTGCGAGCGCCGCCAGCGCCGCGCCCACGATGTGCCTCAAGGACACGCCGCGCGGCAGCATACGCGCGGTGGTACAGGGGCGTGCAAGGACGTGACACTCCGCCAATCGAGGTCGCTCTTCGAACTGCCAGGATGGTTAAGAGGTAGCATGGCGCGGCACCGTTGGGACCCGATAAAGTACGTCGCGTCCCACGTAACTTGAAGTCTATTTTTGCGCTGCTTTCAGCGCTTATTCATTCAACAACGGGTGCATGGCACCAGCGGCATCATCGCTCACCACGACACCGCCGGCAGCATGAGCACTTCCTCCTCGATGCCGCTGCGGTCGACGACGGCGACTAGCGAAGATGTAGGTGACGCGCCGCCGCCGCCAGTCGAGCGCCAGGGCAGCGGCAAGAGTGACGCGCTCACAGCAGAACGCGCGGCGCTTTTCGAGGAGTCGCTGGAGCTGCAAGAGCTCTGCCGGGACAACGGCCTCTCCGCGAGCCAGTTCGCGCGGCGCGGCGCCGCCGTCACGGCGCTCGACACGTTCCTCGGTTTCTGGCGCTCCATGAAGAGCGTGATGCACTTCCCGGCGCTGCGCGAGCTCTCGGTGGTGCACCACCCGACAGTCACGGTGCTCGAGGGCGTCACGCACTGCCCGCTTCTCGAGGTGCTCTGCGTCACCGAGTGTGGCATTGAGCGCATCGCTGGGCTCGATAACTGCGTGCGGCTGCGCAAGCTCAACCTCAGTGGCAACCGCATCCGCCACCTCGAGGGGCTTGACCGCCTTGTGCTGCTTGAGACGCTCTGGGTCAATGACAACCTGATCGAGAGCCTCGACGGACTCTGGAAGCTCACACAGCTCAAGCAGCTCTGGGCATGCCGGAACCGTGTCGAACACATCGACACGGCGCTCAGCTGCTGTGTGAATCTCACCGACCTCAACCTCGCAGACAATCGCGTGTCTAGCTTTAAGAGCTTGTTGAGTCTCACGAACCTTGAGTATCTCTCGAGCTTGACGCTGAGCGATCCGCACTACGGCGATAACCCGGTGTGCAAGCTGTGCAACTACCAGACGTACGTGATGTGTCATCTCGGCAGACTCACGTGCTTGGACACGGTGGAACTCTCGGCTCGCAACAAGCAGATCGCAGAAGCGACAATGATCAAGAAGAAGATGTACTACAACATGCGTATCAAGGCGATCAAGCGCGACATCCGTGCGAGGATCAAACACTCGGAGAGCATCCGAAGCCAAGCAGAGCAACAAATCGAATACAGCCTCGTGGCGCTCGTGCGAGAAAAGAAAGAGATCGAGCGCTACATCGCGGATCTTACGGCGCGATCCAAAGGAATTGATGACGACGCCACACCTGTTGCGGACTGTCAGGCAGTACAGGAGCTCAAGAAGAAGCTTGAGTGCGTCGACCAGTGCCTCAAGAGCAAGTACAGTGTGATCAACCGAATGAACTACGAGTACAACCGGTTACGAACGAGCCTGCAGTCTACGTCCGACATCAACATCGCGCGTCTTCTCCTCGAGCTGGAGACCGGA
The DNA here is from genome assembly GCA_023334005.1 of Globisporangium orthogonon. Lineage (NCBI taxonomy): Eukaryota > Oomycota > Peronosporomycetes > Pythiales > Pythiaceae > Globisporangium > Globisporangium orthogonon. The sequence goes on along the minus strand of JAASFW010000314.1, from coordinate 7,916 downwards.
GGTAACATTCGCTTGGAGGATGGTAAACCTTCAGACGCGTGGTTTGCTTCGTGCGTGGACCTGGTGCGCTCGAAGTTGTTTCCGGCCGAACTTCACGCACTCAATATCCACGACATTCGCATCAACCGTGTTACACGCATCAGCAATCGGTACCTGCGCCATCGTTTCCATGCCCGAATGGATGAGGTTGTAACTGTGCCGGAGCAAATACTCAAAGAGAACGTCTCAAAGAAAGGGGTGACTGTATGTTCGAAGGAACCAGAAGATCAAGTGGACGAGCATGATATGAAGAAACTGTTTCCCGAGAGGCAAAGTGTAGACTTGGCTTCAGATCCCGACTCGACCGATCGCAGCGCAGCACTTGAAAACACTATGGAGTACCTGTTTTACATGCAACCGCCACATTTCGATCACCCGCAGCGCAATCATGGCCTTGAGCAGTTCTTCGTCGCTGAGAATGGATTCCGAGAGCCAAACGAGTACGCTAGCATGGGGATCGACGGCGCGATCAAGCTCGCCAACTCTGTCGCACTGTTGGACTTGCCTCGACTCGTCGCCGCGCTGACAGTAAAAGGCAAACTACTTCGACGGGAGCAGGTGTCACCGCAAGATCTTTATCGCCACTCCACTCAGCCTATCAGTCGACAAAAAGAGCTGACAATGGAGATGAAAGAAGCGCTTCAGCTCGTGATGTCGGGCGACTGGGAACTTCCTAGTGGTGTTTTGCTGGTTGTCAAGGTCTTTCCGGGATACAGCAAGTGTGTTGCATCGCTCCCAGAGAGCAAACAGAATTCGACGGGAGCATCAGTCAGTATCAATGCTCGCGACTTTCCTGGACTGCATAGTGTGCAAGTGCCATGTGTCACTGCAACCGCGACAGGTGACGCTACTGTCAAGCAAAAGTACTACTACCTGTTCGACAAAGCTTTGGTTTTGCCGGAATACCTCATCGAGTATCAGTACATTTTTGCACCAACTAGCCACATTGGCGCCTCGGACAAACCGCAAAGTAACGAGACACAGGTACCACAAATCGTTTCTGCGAGCCACAGTCCAGAGACGCCAGATTTCGGCGTCGCGATAAAACTCGTCGAGGACTTCGAGCGCCGATACCGTCTTCGCCGGTCACCACCAGCACCTACCAGCTCTGAAGATTCTTCAATCCAAGGAATCGATGACAGTGTGTCCAAGGTTCTGAACATGGAGCCAATTCTTCCGGTTATTGAGTCGATTGATAAGTCTCAAGTGGTGTCTCTGCGTCTTGGAGCTGCCGAAGTGAACAAAGTCAAGCATCTGAACCTGATGGGATGCGGTTTGGAAAACATTCCTGGCCTCACGTGCCTGCAGAACCAGCTCGAAGTTCTTGTCCTCAGCTACAACAACATCCAGAACATCAATCATGCTCTTGTGGGTCTGCCCAAGCTTCAAAGTCTTGATTTGTCGTTTAACCAGATTTGTCGGCTCGAGCACCTTGAAGATCTCGAGGGTTTGCAGTCTCTAGAGATGAACAGCAATCAACTGCGTGCCTTCGAAGACGTGGAATATCTAGGACGAACCTTTCGGGGACGCGCGCTTCGACACGTGGATCTACGAAAGAATCCGTTGTGCGGCAGGAAGCGATATCGCCTTCACGTCTTGAAGTATCTGCCAGTGCTCGAGTGTCTGGATAAGCAATATGTCACAAAAGATGAAACGCTCGCAGCACAGCAACTCGTGACAAAGCTGTCGTCCGCGAAGATCTGGGATCACTTCTGCAATCACAGAGGCACACTGACAGAAGCTACTTCAAGCAGCTCTAATCAACGGCTTGTTGCAGAGTGCAAATCTGAAAACGACGAAGACAGCACACCGAGAACATCCTGCAGCATATCGGAGTTCCAGCCATGTTGGGATGCGATGGAAGAGATCACTTTTAATCGCGAGCTCATCAGTGAAGTCGAAGGCTTCGAGAATGCAAGAAATCTGCGAGTTGCGATTTTCACCGACAACGTGATTAAGCGGATCGGTGGACTGGATCAGTGTTCCAAGCTGGAGGAGCTGTCTTTGGAAGACAATGAGATCAGCAAGATCGAGAATATCGAAACCCTCGTCTCGCTTAAGAAGCTCCATCTCGGTCGAAATCGCATCAGTGTGATTGAGTGCCTCGACACGCTTGAGAACCTGACGCAGCTATCTCTCGAGGAAAATCAGATATCGAGTTTGCAGGGACTCGGGTCCGCACTCAAACTCATGGAGCTCTACATCGGGAGCAACCAAATCGAGATCTTGAAAGAGATCCAGCATCTCAAGTCACTACCGAAACTAACGATCCTCGATTTGTCCGGGAATGAGATCACCCGCCTCCCGGATTACCGCCTGTATACGGTGTTTTATCTGCGAAGAGTCAAAGTCCTCGATGGCGTGAGCATCACTCCGCAAGACCAAAGTGACGCCAAACAAAAGTACAGCGGGAAGCTAACAACAGAGTTTATTTTGGAGAAGTGCGGCAGCGACAGTAAAGGTGGAAGCGCCAGAGGCAACGGTGGATCAGGTTTCAGCAACCCGCTCGAGCGGATTTTGGACATGGATTTGTCATCCTGTCGGATTCGCGAAATCGGTTCTATCTCGGGGCGAATGTTCGTGAACATTCGCGAGCTAAATCTCGAGAACAATCAAATCACCGAGATATCGGGTCTCGAGATGCTGCCAAAGCTCCGGATTCTCAACCTGAACCGAAATCGCATCGAGAAGCTGCTTCCGACCAACAGTCCATCGGCATTCACTATCCCCGAAGAGTTCGAAGGGAAAGGCATTTTCGCCTACTTGGGTCTCGAGCAATTATACTTGGCTTACAACCAGATCAGCGATATGTCGACTCTGGGGTTGCAGTTCCTTGATGAACTAAAGGTATGAGGAGCAGGTGTGACTATGCTTTGTGTCCGTTGCAGCTGCTCGTGCTCTCAGTCAACGACTGACAAACCTAACTCGTGCATCGTGCAGGTACTCCATTTGCAAGGGAACACGATTATGTTTCTCTCAGGTTTGGACAGTAGTACGGAATTGCGCGAATTGCGCTTGGATCGGAACCGCATCCGTCAGCTGGATTCGAGCTCCACAGCTGCGCTGCGTCAACTACGGATACTCACGCTCGAAGACAACGGTCTGAAGTCTCTGTCGAACTTCGTGAACCTGCTCAGTTTGGAGGTAAGGTGTATGATGGGGCATCGCACTTGACGCTCTCATTCAAAAATGAGGCTCACCGTTCATTGGTTTATTCCATAGATGCTTGATCTCTCGAACAATCGTCTGGTCGACATTGAAGAAGTGGACAAGCTTGCAAGCGCCTCACGGATAGTCGATCTGCGGCTTACAAACAATCCGCTGACGAAGAAGCACCTGTATCGCCAAACTGTACTGTACAAGCTCAGCTTCATCAAAAGTCTCGACGGTCGAGAAGTCTCAGCAGACGAGCAAGAACGAGTAGCCGTACTATTCGCGCACGAGCGCGCTACTGCAACAGTGTCGGCAGGCGCCAACAATGCCGGCAGCAACAATTTCAACGAAAGATGCATCGAGGCGCGAGCGTACGGAAATAACGCGCAGGTGACACTGACACCGTCAAGCATCCCATCCAAGAGCGCGAGCAACATCGCGAGCGGAGCATTTTCCGTCACTGCGTGCAGCTCGAGTACGCGAACAGCGGTTCCGCAGTTCGTGACAGGGGAGGTGCTGGCAGGGACGCTGCTTCGAAAACATCCGCATCCGATCATGAAGCAGAGTCAAAACCAGCAACAGCAACAGCTCCTGTTGCCTTCATCCAAAAGCTCATACTCAAAATCGGACCATGCGACCGATCGCGAGACCGCTATCTTGCCGTCGAACACGCCAGCAAGAAGTTTTCTCGTTGACTCGCAAGCCACATCGCATCGGAGCCCGAGTTCGCTGACAAACCAACGGAGTGCCACCATGAGTGGAGTGGGAGGGGGGAGCGGTGGGATGATGCCTTCGGCAGCAGTGTCAACGTCTACTGTGACAGTCGCGTCGGCTTTCAGCTCAGCGCTCTCAAGCAAGATGTCGCCGGACCACTTTCACCTCGGAGGTCTTCGCTCCGATCGACGGCGCATGACCAGCGTCCACTACGACCAAACTCATAACGGTAAGCGGGATTGTGTCTACGCGTGCGAACCGTATTGATATCCGCTGATTATGGGCAAGTCACATTCTCCTTCACACTTGCATCTGTTCAGGGATGCATCTCGGCAACTCAGGCGTGCTGCCATGTGGAGGCAGTCCAGGCAACCTCTCGACCAGCAACGGAGAGCTCAAGTTCCCAGTCGGCATCGTGTCTTCACTCGCTGTGGTCCGAGGACCGTCGACCCTCTCTGGCCAAGGTAGGAGGAAACCCGTTGCGCTATGCAACTCGTTCACACCTTCGTCCTCGTCATCGTCAAATCATTGAGCGTCATGCGAATCTTCAGGCGGTACGATCGATCGATCCTCGTCAGCAGAGTCAGCGACGGTCATGCATTCAGTCTCGAGCTTAAATCCCAAACCTGCGCAAGTTTCGCTCGGGAGCGCTCTTGACAACTCGCCGGTCTTCCCTCATCACCACCAGCAGCAGCCGCTGTCACAGCAACTCCAGAGCGCGGATGAGAGAACGACGGCGACTTGTGGCATCCGACGAAATGGCAGTCGCTCCAGTATCTCGAATCTCGCTGCTTCCTCCTTGTACACGAGTCAGAAGCGCTATCCGGCATACCCGAACTTCCAGCCAGAGGCGACAATCCCGTTCCTTTCCACGAAGCTCAATCAAGGTCGAAACCGATAGCAATGATATCACAGGATCTAAAGACGATGAATGTGGGAACGAAAGCTCTCAGTTTTGATCGACAACACTTCTGCTTCCTATCCTCATAAGCTCACCTCCTTCTCCACCACAACGATACAAGAAGTGATGTGTGTGTGTGTGACCTCAGTAGGATCAATTGGAATGTATATGGCTTTTCGTCAATGACTGTTCAGATGAGAACTGGTCATCATCGGCCACACACACAACACCAATGCAAAACATCCACGCACACAACCACACGCATACACAGCACGCAGTACACAACATACACGTAAACAGCACACGAACACCAAAGACACACCCGCAAACTCCGACAAGCAGAAGACGACGCGTAGAGCAGATCGGTAGTCGACTGGGAACCGAAACAGCAGCGACCTGGTGAACTAGACTGGAGCACGGGAGGGGATGGGAGTAGCTGGTGGCGCGCTTGTGTCTCAGACTGACGTGCAAATTATCAGAGATTGATGTCCGCCATCGTGATCGGCAGTCGTTGCGATGTTGCTTCACCGACAGCAGCGCTCGCAGCCAATCCCTTGTTCCCCCGCACTCCGCCATCGTCCTCCAGAGTCGCCATCTTCTCAGCGCCATTAGCCTTTCACCCGATCTGCAACCGCCTCTTCTCCGCTTCTGCCGTGCTCACTGGTGTCGCCATCGATGTCGCACGTGCCGAACGAAGGACGAGGGTCGATGAATCGAGACGAACACGCCGGCGGTTGCCGAACTTGACTCCCAAACGGAAGTGTATTACAATGGCTCAAACCCGAGAACGGGCGAGGAAGCAACAGCCGAGCCAGCGCTTACTTGAGCGGGATGAAGCGAGCCTGGTTCGTGGCGCCGATACCCGGGCGACCGTGCGTCACCGGCTTGTAGGAGATGGCGAACTCACCGAGGTAGTGGCCAATCATCTCCGGCTGTGATCACAAAGCAGCAAGATCGTCAGTACTGCGTTGGTGCACGCTCGCACCATGAGTGCAGGCGTGAAGCGAGACAGTTGACGCAGGGGGCAAACAGCAAAACAAAACACACGCAAACGCAATGCTCCCTGGGTCGCCCCGTACACAGAACTTCACGAGGGGATGGCAGCCGGACCGACACATCGCGCACGCACACACACCACGCGCAGACACCCTAAAGGGCGCTCGGGCTCAAGGTGCAGCGGATGTGCCGGCCACTCTTCGGGTGAAAGCCACCACCCCCCGAGAGCTATGATGTTCTGGAACATACCTTGATCTCAATGCCGTTGAAGACCTTGCCGTTGTACACGCCGACGACCGAGCCGATCATCTCCGGGACGATGATCATGTTGCGAAGGTGCGTCTTGATGCCCTCCGGGCGCTCGAGCGGCTTGGCAGCGGCCTTAGCCTTGCGCAGGCGCTTGATCAGCGCCATCGGCTTGCGCTTGAGGCCGCGCGAGAAGCGACGGCGCGCACGCGCCGACACGAGGTCCATCAGCTCCTCATGGTTCAGGTCCAGGAGCTTGTCGAGGTCCACCCCGCGGAAGGTGAACTTCTTGAACGTGCGCTTCTTGCGGAGCGCCGCGAGCTCGAGGTTCTGTTGTTCGATTTCGTCAGCCATTGTAGAATAACGCGCTGGTACGGCAAAGATGGCGGCGAGTTGGGCAGCGAGAGCTCTCCCGAGGTCGAAGCCGAGCACAGGCGAAGAAGCGCTGGTGGCCAACGATCGAGATGAATGGCGCAGAGCGCAAAGACGTAATTACATGGGACTCAACTTACAAGACGTAATTACGCGGTTAGAAATATCTAAACTCTGAAGTGGCAAGTACGTTGCAAATCCGGTATCAGCTATCTGGTATCATCGATACCAAATACCACCCTGATACGTACTTAGCCTTGTTCAGCCTGGTTTCCGTCCTGTTCCAGTCTGTGACATATCGACAATGGAGTGCGAGCTGCTGGCGACCCACACGGCGCGCGCGCTCAAGAAGGCGCTGCCCGAGCGCTCGGTCGTGTCCAAGGATGCGCGTGCGACGGTGAACGCGGCCGCCAGTATGTTCGTGCTTTACCTCACCACAATGTACGCGCGTCTTCGCTGGGGCTGCTTGGTTTTGAGTCGGACCGTGAACATTAACACGCAAGCAAACTGCGGTGCATTGCCGGTGGTGACGTTGTAACGGGCAGCGCGCAGGACAACGCGGCGGCGAGCAAGCGGCAGACGGTCGTGCTCAAGGATGTGCTCCAGGCGCTGCGCGACGCGGACTTTGAGCACTTCATCGCGCCAGTGGAGGAGTGTCTGCGAGGTCTGAGCGCTGACACAGGCGAAAGTGTGCGGTGGCCTATCTGTCTGCTGAAGCTGGGCTCACGGTGGCACCTGTTTCCGCTGTATCAGAGACGAAGGTCGCTGCAGCGCTCAAGAAGAGCAAGCGAGGCGGCGTGGAGAGAGCTGGCGGAGAGGACGGTCTGAGCACTGCCGCCGCTCCTGCTGGTGATGCCGTCGACGAGGACGAAGAGATGCAGTCGGCAGAGGATAATGCGACAGATGATGACGACGACAATGGCGCCGACGAGCAGGATGCTGACGATGAGGAGAAGGACGACGCGGACGAGGCCAACGTGGACACCGGCGGTATGCAGGACCAGCGGTTGCAGGAGACAACAGAAGGCGGAGAGCTCAGGAATGACGCCGCGAGCGGCGCAGGAGACATGTGAGGAAGAAGATGTGTTCATTTATTCATTCGCGCGCGCGTCTCAGACTTTCATCGCGACGTCCTCGTCGCGCGCAGTCTCCAGCACGACCTCCACCTTCCCTCGCCGCTTGTCTGCGTGCGCGATCACCTGGAGACACGACGAGGAGATCGCGTCGAGTGCCTGGCCGTACGTGAGGCCGATGAGGATACCGACGTTGATCACGTCGTAGGGCGAGCGCAGCAAAATGTCGCGGGTCCCGCCGCTCGAGAGTAGCAGGTGCCGTCCGCCCGTAACGCGCACCAAGTTGCTCGCGTTCGAGAAGAAGTAGCGCCGCCCCGCCGAGTCGCTCAGGCACGGCGAGTACATGATCTCGAAGTAGATCCCGCGCTTGATCGCGGCATCCACCTGCAAACTCACAGCAGCAGTAGCGTTGCTGCAGCGTC
>JAASFW010000313.1:0-23538 GCA_023334005.1 Globisporangium orthogonon | reverse complement strand
GCGAGTTCCAAGTGCTCGAGGACCTCGGGCTCGCTCGATCTTGCAGTGTCGCCAAGTCTTGGAGGCTTTTACTGTTGGTAGTGCTGGTGTCGGCTGAGTGCGAGATATTCGGGCGATGTGCGAATGACACTGTCTTTGTATAAGAGATCACATATCTTTGCTGGTCGGCCGACAAGACATGTCGGCCACGTGTCGGCTGCTGATCTTGACTCATTTAACCTAACCCTAGGGCTTCGATTGGTCGTACCGCTTCGACAGGGCCGTCTCATTGGCTATACCAATGTATTTACTCGATAAAGTACGAAAATTGGCATACTGAAATCAAGCTATAATTTAGGTGTCGGCCAATTAATCATATTCAGCCAAACAAACCGATTCACCGAAGTAATTCGCAGCATGGCCGACGCAGGCAGCAGCAGCACGGCGTTCGCGCTCCTCAAGCAGCACCAGCGGCTGCCGACGGCCACGTCGGCGTCGTCACCGGCAGCGGCGTGGGGCCGCGGCGCGCGTCACTGGCGCGCGGACGCGACCAGCGAAAGCGGCGCGGCCGTCGAGACGATGCCGCGCGAGCTGCGCACGCTCGTCGCCGCGTCCTTCGACGTGTTCGCGCGGCTCGCGGGGGCCACGCAGCAGCAGCTGACGCCGCGCGACGTCGTGCGCGCCAGCCGCCAGTACCGCGAGGCGCTGCGTACGTGCGTGTTCGCGATCGAGGATCGCGTGGAGCTGCAGCGCAAGGCTGAGACGGACCATCAACAGCCGGACGAGGATGACGAAGAAGAGTTCGTGGACCTGCTCAAGGTGTCGCTGGCTATCTGGCACCTCTGCGAGCTTCTCTTCCTGCAGCGCCGCGCGCGCGACGACCATCGCCTGGCATACGACCTGGCGCGCTGGCTGCAGGAGCACTTCGCCGGCGCGCTCATGGAGCAACTCGAAGCGGCCAGCGCCGCGCTGCGCACCGCGAGCCACCCCGAGCAGGACCCGGCGTACTGGTCCACGGTGCACGCGCTCGCGATGTCAGGCTGTGGAGCTAGCGCGTGGAGTCTGCTTGCCGCGCATTCGAGCTACCGCGCGCTCGCGTCGCGCGACGTGGCGTCGCTCACTAGCGCGTCCATGCGCACGTCCTTCCAGACGCTCCAGCGGCTGCTGCTCGCGATGCCGGGCGAGGCGACTAGTGCTGGGCACGGTGCCGCGGCCGCCGAGCACTGGGAGAAATGGCACGATGAGTGCCAGTACGTGCTCAACACGGACGCGAACATCAAAGCGAACGCGGGGCTCGCGACGCTGCTGCGTGTGCTCATCGCGGAGGATGATGCGCTCGTCCGCCAGGCATCGTCCTGGTACGAGCTAATGATGGCGCGGCTGTTCCTCGAAGCGCCGAAGCGCGTCGCGCACCGCTTCGAGTTCCTCATGGCGAGCTGCTTTCGCACGTACAACGCGGCGGACGCGAGCGCGATGGGCAACTTCGAGTGCATCATCCTCGCGATCCTGCAGTACGACGTGCAGAGCGCCTTGCAGGACATCCAGGCGCTCGGTTTCACGTGGATGGCTGCACACTTGGTCGACTTGCTCGTGAAGAGCGGCACGATCGCGGACGACGTGCTCGACCAGCTCGACGTGTCGCTGCGCGAGTTCTTCCTGCTCAACTACGCCATGGACATCGGCGCGAGCAGCGGCATGTGGCAGTTCGCGCTCGGATATTACGAGAGCTGTCCGCGTCTCGGGCTCGTGGCTGCGCAGTCAGCGCTCGAGCGCGAGCTAGTACCAACGGACAACAAGGCGAATCGGCTGATTGCGTACTGCCAGGGTAAGCGCGGACTGAGCCGTGTGCAGCGCACCATCGCGGCGCGGCGCGCGCGCCACTGTAGAGACGAGAAGCTCTTCGGCGCGGCGCTCGTGTGGATGCTGCGCGGAGGACACTTTGACGACGTGGATAGCGTGTGCGAGGCCGTGCTGCAGGAGTGCGAGGCGAAGCAGTCGCTGGCGCCGCTGCACGAAGCGACCGAGTTTCTCGAGACGCATCCTGAGATGGCGCAGACCCCGCTGCTCGAATGGCTTGTGCGGTACCGCGAGCTGTACCTGGTGCTCGACGACTGCGAGTCGCTGCGCCAGCAGCTGCGCGAGGGCGAATACGAGAACGATAACGACCAGCAGGAGGATGTGGGGAAGAAGCTCCGGTTCGTGCTACGAGAGGCGGCGCGGCGCATCCATTTGCTTGTGAGCTCGGCGGCTGCTCCCCGCCAGCTGCGTGCGGTGCTGCTGGGAGAGGCAGAGAAGCTGCTGGTTGAGCAGCCGACGGTGTACGCATCCCAGCACCTGTACTCACTGCACGCCTACCTGCACCAGCTCGACCGGTCGTTCGACCGCGCGAGCTTCTACCGCTCGCGCGCGAACCAGCTACTGAAAGAGCGCGTGGAGAAGCTGCTGTCGCGGAATTTATCCGAAGCCATTCTCGTGGAGGCGAATGCCGGGAACTCGTGCTCATTGGCTGTGACAGGGACGTCGTCGTCGGCGTCTGTAATGCAAGTAGTGAGCAACGGCGGCGCTACTCCTCTTCCGCAGCTTGTCGGATCTGCGTACGGGTCATCCACGCCGATGGACGAAGACATGTAGAGAAGCCATCGCAACCATCGCGAGATGCAGTTGTCGAATCTGCTCCTGGTGCTACTGTTCGTGGTAGCAAGAGTGGAGTGCAGCTTTGATCGAGTACGAGATCAATGTCATCGAGACGTTTGGTTCACGGATTCCTCTCGAGACAAGCCCCCTGTGTTCCTTCACTCTCCTTGCATCCTCACCTCCTAGCGAGTTGGTTTGGTCGTTCACCCTATTTCCTCTCGTTACTCTGATTCGCCGAGCAGATCCAGCACGTCCGCCATGAAGTCGCCGCCCTCCTGCTTAAACTTGAGCGCTGCTCGCACAGCGTCTTTGAACACTTTGACGACGTTCGTGCCGTCGGCTGCCGACACAAACTCGAACGCGAGGTTGTGCGTCTCGGCGAACTTGAACTTCTTGCTCGTCACCTGTCGAGGTCGAGCAGATTGGAGGAAGAACATTCGCATTAGTTGAGGCTGATTGTGTTGCCTTGATGTGTTGCTTGTTCTACTGCAACGCTACACCGAACTCACCGCCATGTCGACGTCAATTTTGTTGGCGACGAGAAAGCATGGGATGTTCTCGCAGTACTCGCGAAGCTCCTTGTACCAGTTCGCGAGGTTCTGGTACGTCACCTTGCGCGTGACGTCAAACACCTGCGCCGCACAATCCATGCACCGTTCAGCACCTCCAATCATTGCCTCTCGTGGGTCCACGAACACTCTCCGAAGAAGCACAACGTGCCATGATGCACGCGGTCGCGCCATAATAGTAGGACGGGTGCATGCTCGAGAAGCGCTCTTGGCCAGCGGTGTCCCAGAAATCTGCTCTCTCTCGACACCCGAGGTGCCACAAAGCAAACGTGCTCCTTCATTCACTCGGTGCAGCAAAACAAGTCGTAGCACAGCATGGCGCACGCACCGACTTTGACGACTTTTTTGCCGTCGTCGTCCTCCAGTTCGACATCTTTCCGGAACATCGTGAGCGCGAACGTGGACAACTGATGCATCCGTCCGTCGAGCATCAGTGTTCTCGTTCTGTCAATCACTTTTTCCCCCAGCAGCTCGTAGATTCTACAACGGCTGCACCTGCCGCGGCTGGAACTCGTTCATCATGAAGCGCTCCACGAGCTTCGATTTGCCCACGGCCGAGTCTCCCAGCAAGATGATCTGCAAGAACCGCTCGCTCGATGCTCTCATTCCAGCTTTTCTCCGCGGTCTCCGCTCTTACAAGACAACGGAAAAACACCGCGCGAACCTTGACGTCGGGCTCGCCGAGGTCGTCGACCGCTTTCGCCTCCTTTGCCTGCGCTGCCATCGTTTTTGGCTCGCAAATCTGACCTTTCACTGCACGTCCGATCGTACTTTGGCAAAACACCCGCATTTTTTATACACTCGCATTTAGTCGAATACGAAAAAGCAAAAGCCACCCGATCGCTACCACTAAGTTCCAACAAGCTCGCTCGAACGCTCCACGACCATGGCCGAGCGCGAGACCGAGCACGTGCGCATGGTGGACGCCGGCCGCCTGCGCGCGGGTGACGCGGCGAGCGTCAGAAGCAGCAGTGCCGCCACCAAGTTCCACTGCGTGGCGCACGGCAACACGTTCGGCGCGAGCTTCGTGGCGTCTGCCGCCGGTGATTAGGAACTGCTCGTGTGTGCTCTCTCAAGCCTGTTGCCTTGACTGACGCTCGAGTGTACACGTATATCCGCGCGAAGGCTTCGCGATGATGGTGAACGACGAGCTGGAGGCTGCGGGCACGGATTATGTGGCGCGGCGGCGCGAGGCGCTCGACCACGGACTGAACGCCACACACGTGGCGCTCGCGGAGCTGCCAACGCGCAGAGACGTGGCGCTGCCGGCGCCCGCGCGCGCGCTCGCGCTCTCATCCGACGAACTGCTGCTCGCGGTCGCGTTCGGCGCGCAGCTCGCGGTGTACGAAGTGGCAGAGCTCTACCACTCGGTGGGTTGGTTATACGGAGGGTTACAACGAAGGTTACGACATACTGTAACGAGAGACTGACGGACTCACTGGGTGATTGATTGCGACGGGATGCAGGATGCTCCTGTACCCCTCAAGATGATCGCGGACGTGGCGGTCGAGGAAATCGCGTGGCGGCCAGGAGCACCGAGCCGGCAGCTGGCGGCGCTGACAGCAGACGGTCGAGTGGTCGTGTACGCAGCCGACGGCGCCCTGGTGACGAAGGTGGCAGCGTCCGCTCCAGCGTCTTCAGGTTCGTGCGCGGTAGCCAACGAGTATGTAAAGTGGATTGCGCCGACTAATTCATTCGGGTTTTTGGATGTTTGTGTAGTGTGCTGGAGCCCGTCGGGTAAGTTCCTGGCGGTCGGGCTGACCAATTCGACGATCGAAGCGTTCAGTTACCCGGCTCTAGAACGAGCGCGGACGATCGAGGCGCCGGGTTGTTGCAACGACGAAGCGTTTGCAGGTGAACAAGAGGGCTTGTTGTGACGTTTGCTATCTGATGGGTGGGGGTGATGGTAGTACTGACCCCGTGCATGTGCGCTGCGTAGTGCATCATCTCAACTGGGTTGAGGACAGCCTGATCCTTGCCGGGTACCGCAAGTACGACGAAGAGCAGGAGGAGACGACCGCGTTCGCGTGTCTGTATGAAAACGACGCGTGGCTGGAGCTCGATGAGGTTGTCGCGTTCTACGACGTCGAGAACCGCTCACACCAGTACTACTCGACGTATCTTGCGGAGTGGTGCGTTTCATTATTGCTTGCTGATGGGCAAAAGGAAAAGTTGATGCAATGGAATCAGAGTCTGATACCTGTGTGGATGTAGGCGGATGTTCTTTATTGGGTGCTCGCTGAGCGCGGACATTGAGTTGCTGGTCTCGGATCCCGACACAGGCGAGTGGGAAGTGTGGAAGCCGTCGGAGAAGTACCAGGCACGCCTGCCAATGAACGCGCAAGATGAGGAGTCCTACCCGCTGGGCTTGGCGCTCGATTTCAACTCGAGCAGTCCAGTAGAAGTAGACGAGTCGACGTACGCCCCCGCACCGCTCGTCCAGTGCGTGACGACTGAGGGGCTGCTTGTCACCTTCGCGTTCATCGATATGACGGTGTACGACGAGCTCCCGTTCATCAGGCGTCCTCAGACATTTACAGCCCTGCCAACGCTGACAGCCGCAGTCAAAGCAGCACCTTCAAGCGATGCTAACACACCTGCTGCGTCGTCAAGTGAAGCTGTGATGGCAAAGAAGGAGAAGAAAGAGAAGGAGGAGGAGGATAAACACGCATACGGCAAGAGCACCGAGAACGACTTCGCCGTTGGATCCGATGAATCCGATGATAGTGATGACGAGGAGGCTCGCGAGGAAGAAGCCGAGGCTGCGAGAGAGGCGTTCCGGTCCGTCGCCAGCGAAGGTTCGGACTGTATCGCTGCCGCCGAGTTCTCGAAACTGTTCAAGGCGCTCGGAACGACGTACAGCGAGGAGGACCACGGGAAATACGTGGCCAAGCTGAGCAAAGACGGCAACGTGTACGAGGCGGACTTTGTGAGCTGGTACGTGAGCTGGATGTTCGACGACGAGGCGGAATCAGACTCGGATGAAGAAGAGAGCGACAACAACGGCGGCTCAGAGACAGGGAAGCCGACAATGAAGAGTGACGCCGAGATCGCGAGCGCGCTCGCGAAGTTCAAGCCTGCTGAGGGCTCGTGGAAGTGCAGTGTGTGCATGGTGCTGAATCCGGACTCGAAGGCGCAGAAGTGCGTGTCGTGCGGCACTGCGAATCCGAATGCGCCAAAGGTGTCTGCTGCTCCGAAGCCGACGGCTGCTGCCTCGAACACGAGTGCATCGGGAGCGACTTTTGGGATCGGGGCTGGAGGATTTACGTTTGCCGGAGCTGGAAATTCAGCTACAACGGCAAGTTCCGGCAGCAGTCCAGGCTTTTCGTTCCCTTCGACGTCCGGCACAGGCTTCGTATTCCCTGGCGCCGCGAAGACTGAGAGCACTGGCGCGTTCGTGTTCCCCGGTACTGCGAAGACTGATTCTGCCAAGCCTGCTGGCGATTTTGGGTTTAAATTTGCGGCCGACACTGCTGCGAAGTCAGCAGATCAGAAAGGCGTGGCTGAGCAGAAGCCTACGTTCGGTGGGGGTTTCAACTTTACGAAGGCAGCGGCTACAACGAGTGTACCTGCTGCGTCATCGGGCGGATATCCTCCGGACACGTCCACGCAGCCGAAGGTTCCTACTTTCTCGAACTCGGTTGCCGCAGTGAAGAAGCCTGCTGCGTCGTCGAGCGGATATCCTCCTGATATGTCACGGGACCCGGTACCTTCAACACCTGGACTGTTTGGTGCCAGCAGCCAAAAGACTACAGCGGCGAACAAACCTCAGGCGTCTTCTTTCTCGTTCGGCGGCTTTGGCGGAAGTCTGCTGGACTCGAAGTCCGAATCCGCGGCTGCTAGCGGCGGTTTGACGAAAGACCTGTCAGGAAAACCTGCTGCGGCAAAGTCACTGTTCGGAAGTGCTTCAAACGACGAGGAAGCTGGTTCGGCGCCGAAATCGTCTCCGTTCGGAGCATTTCCGAAGTCCGATTCGAAGAGCTCGTTTTCACTTGCGAGTTCTTTTGCTCCTGCTGCAGTGGGGGCGATGACGAAACCTGCGGTTAGTGGGTCATTCGGAGCCACGCGACCTTCCTTGGATGTGTCAGGAACAGAAACAAGCACGAAGGCAAAGCCGTCGTCTGTGCTGGAAGGCCAGTTGTGGAAGCTGATCGTCGACTTTGACAAATCCTTCCAGCGGATCAAGCGCAGCGCGACGAGCATCCAGTCGGCGGACAAGAAGTTCAACGAGCAAATGACGTCTCAGCTTCTCAAGCTTCAGACCCAGGTGGCCAGTCTATGTGACGACATCAACAGCCTGGATGACGCGCGTGACCAAGTCGAGAAGGACGTCCTGTTCGTGATCGGCAGCGACGGCGATGTGCACGAGCAGCTGGAATACGGGCGCGAGATCCTGGAGAGCTTCAAAGATGAAAGGCTCAAGCGCTCACTGGAGGAACAGCCTCTGGACCAGCGCTCTGAGGAGACACGCCAGGCGCTGAAGGAAAAGTTTGACGAGGTGGAGCGTTGCTGCCTCGATCTCGAGAACCATCTCTCATCAGCGGGCACGGCGGCGTCCAGAATCGGGTTCAACAGCGCCGTCTCGACCGCGCATCTCTTCCGCGTGCTGAAGCAGACGTACGACAACTCGAAGCTGCAGTACAACAGAGTCTCAAGTCTCGCGCAGCATATGGACGAGCTCACTCTCGGAAGCGAGCATGCTCTTCAGGCGACGAACCGACACAGCAGTGTCTTCGACACGACGGCTGCGTTTGCCGCGTCGAAAGTGGACATGGTAGCGCTCGTGTCGGAGGCGGAACAGCGTTCGCAGGACATCCGCCAGCACTTTCTGGCGCTGTGCAAGAACGTTGTGACGCCCAGAGATGTGTTCACCGCTCCACGCCGCAAACTCACGGCATCATCGTCCTCTTCGCCTGGAGCTTCGTCGCCGCTCCGGATCAAGGCGTACAGCAAGCTGATGCCGCGCACCCAGGTGACAGTCGCGTCTCCGATGAGCTCGACAAAGTCGTCGTCGACGGCAGTCTCGTTCAAGGGCACGACGGAGGTAAAGGCGGGGTCGCGACTCTTCTCGCTGGCAGAAGAGAAGGCATCGAAGGAGCCGGCAAAGTTTATTGCGACGCCGCAGCCCCAGCGACCGACGCTGAGCGTCGGCCAAGCCAAGGAGCGCCCGGCGCTTCCTGACTTGAGTGACGCGCCTCCGTCTGCGTCGAAGACAATGGAGGTGAAGAAAGAGGCCACCGACGCGTCTGGCGCCAAGCCGAACGCGTTCGCGTTCGGAACGACTGCGAAAACGCTTCCTGACAGCTCGGCGTTTTCATTCGGTTTGGGTGAGAGCAAGACCGGGGAGCAAGGAGCGAAGAACGCGTTTTCGTTTGGGAACGCGGCAACGTTACCAGTGAAGCCGAAGGCCAGCGCTGCTTCTGAGAGCGGGAAGCGAGCTCCTCTGAGCGCGTTCGGGTCGGATTTCAGCAAGAAAGCGAATGACCAGGTAGCGGACAAACCGGCAGCTCCGGCTGCAACGACAACGGCAGCTCCGGCTGCAACGACAACAGCAGCTCCGGCCACAAGCAAGTACAAGAACCTGCTTACAGAGTTCTACAAGGAGCATAATCCTGTGAAGGTATCAGAAGTTGAGAAGACGCTGACGGACTACGCTGGGCGGGAAGAGGAGCTCTTTTCGCGACTGTTCACCAAGTACCTTCCGGACTCGAAACCTGAAGACGTGAAGGCGTTCTTGGCTGGTGGCCCTGTCCCAAAGAAGAAGCCTGTGGGCTTCGGCGCAGTGGCTGCTGCTGCTCCGAACACTGCGGCGACATCCGGTTTCGGAGCCTTTAAACTGGATGATGCAACCAAGAAGCCAAGTCCGTTCGGCGCAGCACCTACGACCTCGGTGTTCGGGGCTGCTGGTGCACCCAAGCCAGCATCAACAGCGACTGCTTCCACTGCACCTTCAGGCTTTGGCGCGTTTGCTTCATCACCATCTCCGGCCGTGTCGTTCGGACAGCCGGACTACCGCCAGCGGCTGGTCGACTTCTACACCCAGCACAACCCAGCAAAGCTGGGCGATGTCGACACCACGCTGGCGAAGTACAAGGGGAACGAGGAGAAGCTCTTCCAGAACCTGGCGCAGAAGTACAAGACCGCGCCTGGCGGTGTTCCTGCGAGTCCAGCCATTCAGCCGGCGAAGGCGAGTGCTGCGGCGAGTCCGTTCGGCAGCACGGGCGCGTTCTCCTCGATCAGCTTATCCGGGTCGGCGCAGCCGACAGCAACCGGATTCGGATCCTCCTCGACTTCGTTCGGTGGTGGCTTTGGAACAAAGCCGGCGGCGGCGTCGTCGCCATTCGGAACAGCTACGGCAAGCGCGAGTCCGTTCGGCACGGTAACAAAAGCGAGCGATAAGCCCGCTGTTGGGTTCGGAGCCGCAGGAGGGACAGGAGCAGCAGGCTCGATTGCCTTCGGCGCGCCATCGACGCTCGGATCTGGCGGTGGCTTTGGCAGCGGCTTCCAAGCTGGCGGGCCAGCAGCTGGCGGCGGGTTCGGAGCCGCGAGTCCGTTCGGCGGTGCCGGTGGCGTTGGTAGCGCGAGTGCGAACTCTGAACACCGCGAGCGCCTTGTCAAGTTCTACCAGCAGTACAACCCGGAGAAGCTCAAGGACGTGGACGCGACGCTGGAGAAGTACAAGGGGAACGAGGCTCGGCTTTTCGCGATGCTCGAGCAAAAGTACCTGGGCAAGCCCGCAGCAGCTGCTCCGGCGTTCGGCGTCGCAAGCTCGCCGTCTTTTGGTGGGGGCTTCGGCGCACCGTCGGCTCTCGGAGCGAGCGCGACGCCGGCGTTCGGCGCGTCGTCAGCGTTGGGAGCGAGCGCGACACCAGCATTCGGTGCTCCGTCGGCTTTTGGTGTCGGAGCGAGCGCGACTCCGTCTTTCGGTGCTCCGTCGGCGTTCGGCGCCGGCACGACTCAGTCGCCCGTGACGGGTGGCTTCGCAGTTCCGGCGTCTGCACCAGGCGCTGCTGCGACAGGCTCCGGCTTCAGCTCGTTCAGTTCACAGGGCACGTCGTTCGCGAGCTTTGGTTCTCAGGCGAGTGGCGCTGGCAGCGCGTTTGGTGGCACCGGAGGCTTTGGGGGCAGCGCGCCGCCTAGTGGATTCGGCCAGTTCGGTACGACCAGCAGCTTCACTCAGATGCGCAGCTAAGCAGGTGACGCAGGCAGGCAGGCAGACAGACAGCTATCTTCGCGACAATAGGTGGCAGATCCTGTTGCTGTCTGCTAACCCACGCTTCATCTGAGAGATCGTCGTAGGATAGAAGCGAAGCAACTAAGGATCGGTACTACTCGGATCGTGGATCGTTCATGGATCGCTATTGTAGTAGGTCACCGCAATGTGGCTGCGGCGTAAACTGCAGCCCTCCAGAGTGCTGAGAGGGATAACGTTGAAGGCAAGTTGCAGCGGTGTGTCGGCCCCAAACCGTGTTTCAGATTTCATCTGGGTCGCAAAGTAGGTTCTTCCTGCCACCGCCAGTCATTTTTTGTTTCAAAAGCATTCCGAGCCCGCCTCCCCCAAACACTTCAGAATCTGACCTGCTCCAGACACACGTCGTGGTTGCCACCACCACTTCGATCAATGTGCATGTGTGTATGTGTCTATCTATCTGTATGCGTATATATGTGTGTGTGTATGCATGGGCCATTGGCCCGCAGTCCTATTTGCGACAGATGCGCTCCGCTTCACCGTGCGGCCGCATCTTACAAGCGACTGCAAGAGTGACCGTTTATACCAGCGGCCCGTCCTGTTGAGTTTGCGCTCTTGCTCCGCCCAGAGAGAGCGCGTAATTGAGGACGAAACATGACGCATTGTCCCTGCATGTGGTACGAGAACAAGTACGATAGAGAAACTCATGAGAGAGTATCAGGTCTTGTGAGGACGCGCTCGCTAAGTCGAAACAAGAAGCACGTGCAAAATGAACAGCCAGCCACCTTGCGAGCCTCGGTTGGGAAAAACCAACTCACGTGTGTTAGGAGACGTCCTGCGAACTTCGGTGCGCCGCGCGGACCTTTGTCCACTCGCGCGCGCTCTCGCCCTCCAACGGATCTCGCCGCGTGGTTCGATTTTCTTAACGATCGCGTGTCCGCTGAAGGCGCCAACGCTCGCTACTGTCGGTGCTCAGTGAGGCTCAGAACGCGCTTCCGTCGCCCTCTCCACTCGCCTCCCCTCTCCTCCTCTCCTTCCCCCACACTCCCGCGAGCGCGTTCCATCTTACGCCTCTTCGCACCACTTGTTCTCCTCGCGGATCTGGCTCTCCTCCTCGGGCGTGAAGTCGTTCACGATGTTGAACGTCTCACGGATCTCCTGCGGCGTCTTGCCCTTGATCATGCTCGCCACCTTAGCGCACGCCAGGTCCAGCAGTGACTTGATGTCCATGTAGTTAGCCGCCAGGATGAGCTCGAAGAGCAGGTCCTGCTCGATGTCCACGAAGTTCGCGTCCCAGTCCGACACCACGTCGTGCATGTCCGAGCTCTTGAGCGGCTGCAGGTGCATCGTCCACAAAGAATCAGACAGTTAGTCTCGCATCCTCACCGCAGCAGCTGCAAAACAATCCGCCGCGCATGCCGCACCTTCTCAATCTCGCGCATCGGGTTGTTGTGGTGGTGGCTGCAGAACTCGATGACCTTCGAGAGCACCGTGCTCTTGACGTTCGGCAGCGGGATCTCCTGCACCTCGTCGTCCTCCTCATCTGGATCAATGCAATAACATTGCTCAGTTTCCATTTATCCAATAACTCCCAATAGCCGACACTCCGCACACAATAACCGCTACTCGGCGACCATTGCCGCTCTCAACCCAATTAACCCACACACGCACGCACCGGAGATGAGCGTCTTGACGAGCTCGCTCATGGCGGCGACGCTCGCGGAAACCTCGAACAAGTCGCCGTCCATGGACACGAGGTTCACTTTGCGCGCGTCCTCCTCCTGGCGCGGCGCATCACTCGTGGCGGCGGCGGCGGTGGCAGCGGTGGTGGTGGTGTCGGCCATCTCGTCCTCGAACTGGAGTGAGATCTCTTGGTGGTTCTTCCAAAGTAGAAATCGGAACTGAGCGGGGATTGCTGTGTTGTCCCCTCTATTGACTTGGTTAAAGTATGCTCGGTTTTGCACCCTGATTGAGAGTAGCTTGATAGTGAAGAAAGAAAAGCAGCAACGATCGTGAAAGAGGGTCCATTGGCAGTCCAGAAATAACAATCTACACTCGTACTGTAGTCGACTTGCTCCATACAATCTCGGTATCGATATTCCACTCGTTCTCTCTCCATCACTCGCGAAATCGCACGCGCATAGTGAAGAAACTCACGAGTTCCGTTCTCCATACAAACTCTCATATAAAATCCGACTCCCCCCTCTGGCTATTCGATTCCAACTGGAGCCTGAAGGAGGTTGGCGTGCCTGAAGGCCATGGCCACCCACTCGCCGCTGCTCTCGCTCTCGGCTGCCGACGCTGCTGCCTGCGGGCTGCTTCAACCGGTGACCGCATCACCCCCAGCGGACGCCGGCGCGCCGCTACTTCCGGATGACGCGCCAGTCGTCGACGCGCTCGGCCAGGTCGCCACCGCCGCCTCGTTGCGCGCGCAGCTACTGCGCGTCTACGCGGGCACGTCGGCAACATCTTCGGCGGTAGCAAATGTGTCGGAGGCGGTGCTGCGCGTCGACACGGAGCTGGAGCTACTGCGTCGTCGCTGCTTCGCGGCGCGCAATGCGCAGTGGGCGTACGCGTCACCCGCCAGTGCCTTTGACTGGCGAATCGACGATGCGGCGGCGGATGCGACGCACCGCTGGAATCCCGCGCTCGTGGCGAACGTGAGCGTGGCGCTGCGGCGCGTGCGTCACGATGCGGCTGCCGAGCGCGAGGAGAAAGAAGCGACGGGTGCGCCGCGCAACAGCTTCAGCCGCGAGCGTGAGTGGCCACCTCGCGAGCTGACGGCGCGCGCGGCCGCGAAGCCCCCGAAGCAGCGCGGCGGGAAGCGCAAGGCGCCGGCCGCCATCATGGAAGAGCGCTCGATCTTCTCCAAGCTCTGCGCCGAGTGCGCCACTCAGTCTTCGCCGCTCTGGCGCAAGCTGCCGCGTGACAAGAGCGCGCGGAAGAAGCCGCTCGCTGTAGCTGCTACTGCTGCTGCTACTGGGGGTGGAGAAGTAGCGGATGGCGGTGCGGCGTCGCAGCAACCACAGCCACCGAGCGCGGTGAGCGTGCCGATGGTGGATGTGTGCCTCGCGTGCTTCCTGAAGCTCCAGCGCGGCGACCTGTTTACGCGCAAGAAGGCGGAGCGCGAGCGCAAGGCGCGCGAGCTCAAGGACCGCGCGACGGCCGAGCGCCTGCTGGAGAAGAAGCGACTCAAGCAGCAGACGCAGCTGCTCAAGAAGCAGCAGCAGCAGCAGCAGCTGGCGAAGAGCAAGAAGCGCCAGGCGGCGGCGGCGGCGGACGTAGCGCCTATCATAGACGAGTCAATGATAGCGGTAGCGGCTGCTGCTCCAGCGACCCTCAAGGTTGTTCTGAAGACGGACGAGTCGCTGCAGCTTCCCCAACAACATCACCAGCAACCGCAGCAGCAGCAGCATGACTATGAGGATAAAGCAGAGGAAGACAAGGCGGAAGTCGTCGCTCCTGAGCCCAAGAGCACCAGGCGTGAGCGGAAGAAGAGCAAGAAGGACAAGAAGAAGAAGAAGAAGAAGAAACGGCGCGCCGCGGACGTCTCGGACAACGACGACGGCGATGACGACGACGCGACACCGCTGCCGTCGCCACCGCAGCTCAGCGGTCAGTACGAGTATGCGGACCTGAGCGGCCGTTCGCGCGCCGCGCGCTCGTACACGACCGCGTTCGACGACGTGGACGCTGAGTATGAAGAGGAGCCGGTCCCGCAGCCAGTGGACAAGCCGAACGAGCGAGACGACGCGCCGCGGCGGGCGCGGAAGGCTGCCACAGCAGGAAGAACACGCAGCGACAGTGTCAGCACGTCTCTGGTGACGCCGACGTCGTCGTCATTGCGAAAGCGGAAGAACTCGGTCGCGATCCCCGACGAGCCTGCGAAGACGAGTGCGCGGCCGTCGCGCGCCAAGCCACCCTCCGTCTCGGTCGCGGCAGCTGAAGAAGCTTCGACGTCCGCGACAGGCTCGCTCAGTGCGCGCAAGCGCGCGCGGACGAAGAAGGAGTCGGCGCGCGAGCGGGAGCTGCGCGCGCTCGGGCAATACTGTCCCGTCTGCAACGCCGTGTACGAGGAGGACGACGAGAGCACGTTCGTGTGCTGCGACTCGTGCGAGATGTGGGTGCACGGCAGCTGCGATCCGACGCTTACCGCGTACGTAAACGTAGCCATCACATGTGCGGTCAGGTGTCCAGGTATCGGCTGGTATCTCACGCTTGTGCTTGTTGCGTGGTGTGATTCGATGGCTCTCGATGCTTTCTCAGGGCGTCGATCGCCGCGCTTTCCGAGTCGAGCGACAAGTACATCTGCCCGATGTGCTCCGGCTGATGCGACGTCTACAGGAGCAACAGCGGCGCTCGTCTCCCGTCTGCGCGCCTGCTTCCCTGCCGTGCGTGTCTGCCGCGAGCGCGCTGTCCGCCTATTTATTTGAGAGCAGACGCTGGCGGGCAGCAGGCGAGGCGAGTCGAGGGCAATGGAACACGGGACACAGCGAATGGGGGAGGGAGAGATAGAAGGGAAGAGAGCGCGAGCAGAGGTGCTCGAGGCCGGGTGCGTGCGTGCGTGCGTGCAGCGCGCACTCGGGCGATAAACGCTCAACGAGAGAGACTTTGCATCCACACACATGGCGCTACTGTTGCTGGTGGCTGTGTATATTGCTTACTGCCGCAGGCCTGCGGAGGTCTTCCGCTGCGCTGCGTCGTCGTCGTCATTGTTACGGGTCGGAGCCTCGGCTGCAAGCCGCAGGATCTTGGCGGCCATGGCGCGCGCGCTCTCCTGCTTGGCCTGCTCGCGTTCGACGCGCACCTTGTGCTGCACGTCGTGCGGCATGGCCGGGATCGCGACCATCATGGCGACCTTAAGCGCGAGCAGCAAGTGCTCGGCACCGAACGCGACCCAGACCTTCGTCGCCGTCGACGGCGACGAGAAGAGCCGCTCGAGCAGACTCGTCGTGAACGCGATGTGGAGGCAGTTGGTGAGCACCGCGAGCACGCTCATGAGCTGGAGCACGTGGAGCCAGACGCCGATGCCGCTCGCCTTGCGCGCGATCGGCCGCTGCTTAACACGACAGAGCTTGAACGCGTCCGTGCGCAGCTCGACGACGTTGTTGACGAGCGCAAGCAGCGGTGCGAGCGGGAACGCGAGCGAGAAGAACGACACATACCCAAACTGGATGAGCATCTCGGTGTAGTCCTCGAACGTGTCGTACGGCCGCAGCTCGGCTTCCTCCCACGCCCTGTCCGACGCCTGCTCGAGCCGCACGCACTGCTCGTGGATGACGGCGTTCGTGTTGTTCATCGCGACCATCGCGCCGCTGACTCCTCCGCCGACTCCGGCCGTCACAGAGCGATGGGCGGCCATGGCCATGGCCGAGGCATCTCCGCGACGACGATGTCTGCTACTTCCGGTCGGCAACATTGTGGCGCTGAACACGGCCGAGTGGCTGAACTGCGCGTTCGTGTCGCGCTTCTTCTGCCGCGCGTGCCAGCGCCGCAGCGCGAACGGGTACAATGTCTCCATGGCGTTCTTCCAGAGCTGGCCGGCCACCATGAAGCTCGCGAGCTGGATCGCGACGCGCAGCAGGTTGTCGCCGCGCGAGCCGGCGAACGCGTAGTAATAGAGCGACGCGAAGACGTGCACAAAGCGGAAGGAGAAAACCTTGAGGATCAGGTGGGACCGGTAGCGGCTCTCGGTCTCGTGGTTCTCCCAGTTGGTCATCGCGCGCGCCCACTTGGTGAAGACGAAGTCGAGCACGGGGATGAGGAGTCCGTAGAGCAGTGGCGTGATGAGGAAGTAGAACCAGAACTTCCAGTCGAGACCCAGCGCCGAGAGTTGCTTGAGGTTCTTTAGAGTGAGACCGTGCTCAAGGTCGGCTGCGATCTCTCGCGCGACGTGTCTCGCGCGCGTCTTAGTCTCGAGCGAGTCGCGTTCGAGTTGGTCGCGCGTCGAGAACGCCAAGTACGCGATCACCGTGATAAGCACCATGCTCCCGAGCACGGTGGGGAGCGTCACGGCGTACTTGAGGTACCGGCGCCACGAAGGGTACCGCTTGCACTCAGGCGTGCTGATGGCAGAGTCGCCGTAGAACTCTGGCCGAGTCACCTCCGTGTCTTCCTCGTAGCCGAGCGTGCCCCAGCTGTACGCGAGACCCGCCGCGCGGCGCTTCCAGGCGATGAGGAACGCGGACGTCCAAAGCGCCATGAAGACTGCGTAGAGCGGCGCAAGCGGGTGGTCGATCTTCTTGCTCGAGACCTGCAGCACGAAGAGCACGAGCCCCACGACGCTCGGCACGAGCAACCAGCGGGTGTACATCTCCATCCACGCAAAGTAAAACGCAACCTTCTCGCCAAAGTACTGCGCCACGTCGTCGATCGGCTGCGAGAGCACTCCCGTCACAAGTGCGCGGCATCTCGAGTGCTTCGGTTGCTGCGGTTCCTGCTGTTTGCCGTCTGGGAGCGGTGGTAATGTCGGCTGCATTAGTAGAGGCGGACGGCGAGGAGGCCGCCAGTACGTGACCCAGTGCGTCTTGAGAACCGCGAGATCCTGCTTGTGCAGCGGGAACATCTGCACGACGTACTTGGACTTGAGTGGGCAAAACTCGTTGAGTCCCGCGCCGTTGTCGGCCGTCGCCGAAGTCAAGAGCGCGTGCACGATGCTTTGCTTCTCGCTGTCAATGAAGCGCACGCCGCCCAGCTGCACGTCGAAGTCGACAAACGTCGTACGCAGTTCGCGTGAGAACTCTATCCAAACTCGATCGAACTTGCGCAGTTTGCGGAGTTTGAGTCGCTCGGCGCCGGCCTCGAGCACGTGCTGCGGCGCTTTGACCTTGAGCAGCGTTTGCTTGCCATCGAGAGAGAGCAGGCGCTTGACGTGCAATCCCGTATGGCGAATGCGCGAGATGAGGAGATTACGAGCTCGGGCTGGATCTTTGCTCGCCTTGGCACGTAGATGCGAGTGGTTCACGTTAGCGACAGCGCTTCCGAGCTGAAGATGTGAAGATCCACTGCTGACTCCGCTGCTAGTATCCGCACCGAAGACCGAAGCTGTCGAGGGCGCAACTGACTCGCGAGGCAAGTCGAGGTGCTCCTCGTACTTGGAGGGCTTGAGCAGGATCGCAAAGTCAAACTCGTCTTCTTCTCGCGAGAGTTCCCCAATGCGCTCGAGTCCTTCTTTCTGGTTGTAGTCGCCAAGCATGGTGTCGGTGGGAGGAAGTCTGTTTCCTCTGCCGCGCCGGCGCGGAGAACAAGCTGCTGATGTCAATACCTGTCGTGCTGCTGCTGGTGATGCCCCGGACGAGTTCTTCCTCGTCGGCGGACAGAGCTTCTCGCTGTCTGCAGCGGTCGCTACTGAAACCATATCTGAGGCAGACTCGATGGACGGCTCGGACGAAACATGGGGGTGATCGCCTTCGCCTCCTGCAGATTCATCTTGCGACTCGCATTCTGACACACCGTCGTCCTGGAAGAACAGTCTTGGTGTCGAGACACTTGAAGTTACACCAACATCAGTCGACAAAGTCAGTGCGGAAAGAGGGTTTGTACTCGCAAGTGCGCTGCTGCCATTCGCGAGTTCTGTGTTCAAGTATGGCTGCTTGCGACGAAGGAACGCGGAGGCCATGGTGCCCGAGTATCGACTCTTCGATGCCGGTACTGGGGCTCCAGCTTTCGCGTTCTTGGTCACGTCATTGGGGACAAAAAGTGGAGCATCAGAGTGCTGATGCGATGAAGGTGCTTGGGACGATGGCGACGCTGTATTCTGGATCGAAGCTCGGCGGCGAAAGCCCGAGACGTCCGCAGCGCCACGGAACGGAGAAGAAGCACTGGTGTTGTTGCTGTCGATTACACGTTCTGCTGATACAGTAGTGTTATCGACTTGCGAACTAGCATTGGTGTCGAGGACGGAAGGGATGTCGATCTTCACGGTTGGGGAGCGAGCGGTGGTCGCTCGTGGTGCAGCAGCTTGGCCTGAAGCGCCGACGAGAGCAGCGTTGCGGCCCCCAACGCTCAGTGGCGCTTTGGTGTCTTCACTCGCTGCGGAGCTTTGTCGGTTGACTCGAGCTGCTGGAGCTCGTTGGGGAACTGCACCGACACCAGCAGTTTGCAGTTGCTGTCGACCGAACCGCGTTCCCACGTATGCCTGCGCAGAAGGAACATTGCTCTGGCGGACGTGGGCATTCGAGAGTGAGGTCGGCGCTGGCTTTGCTCGCTGGTGTCGAGCCGCTCGTGCGGCAGCCGAACCTAGCGCGTCTCCAAGCGCCTCGCTGACAGCGGTCGCGGCCGAAGGCGAGCTATCGTCGTTGCTCATATGCGGCATCAGCGGTGTGAACTTTGAGTCCGTTTCTTGTGATCTCACAATAGGGTGAGTATGAGCTGAGTTTGACAGCGAGCTCAGAAGAATGAAGATCGTAGAGTTCGCGGTGCTGTCGTCCGTGAACTGAGTTTGACAGGCAACCGAAGTCTGTCGTCGTCGTCTCCACACACCCACACACACACACACACATACACACGTCGGGCGAATGCCATCGCAAGTGGCAGGTGAAGAACGTCATGACGGACCGGAAGTGATGCCGAGGTGCAAGAAAGACAGTGGTGATAGTATCCTCGGGGATAGCAAGGAGAGATCGCCCGATGATACGACGATGCGGAGGTATCGGGGTTCAACCGCGCTGCCGCTCTCTGCGCGAACTTCACCACCAGATTTCGGCTCGGCTCGGCCGCTGACTGCAGCACGGGCAATGAAGACGAGCCGTCTCCAACACGCGCTCGTGGAAGCGCATGAGTACCTTCAACGAACTTCATCTGCAGCAAGGTGTGAAGATACCGCAGGCTTGTCGAAAGCGACACACGAATCCAAGACCCTGCAGCCGGACAAACGATGGGTGACGCGGACGCCGTCGACAGGGGTATCCTCGTTTTCACCGCCACGTTTCAATGCGGAGGAACTCATGCTTGCTCGCAGTGCTGTGCACCTCGTGACTGACAAGATTCCCAGTGTACCTCGGGTGGACCATCTCGCACAAGCTCGACTGCTGCAAGCGATAGCGAGCGAGCTGCCATTCACTATCGAGAACCCAACAAAGCGACACGAGACGGACGTGCGGTGCTGGTACACGCTCGGCAAGGTCGTGGGGAAAGGTACATTCGGGCGTGTTTCGATTGCACGCCACCGTGTGAGCGGTACGCTAGTGGCGATTAAGAGCTACTACAGAGAGCACGGCGCCACTGTCTGCTGTCCCGCGCCACGAATGTCAGCGAAGGGCTCGTCACTTACAAAGAGAGTAACGAAGAGTTCTAGTGATGCGCTGGATTGGAAGAGCGTTCGACGAGAAGTGAAGATGATGGCTGCGCTCCGACCACACACATCGACGATTCGCTTCATTGAGGCTTTCGAAACGCCGACGCAGATGCATATTGTGACGGAGTTCGTAGCAGGCGAGACACTCTGCGACTTTCTGCAGCTGCACGGGAAGGCGACCGCAAGTGGAGGCAAGGTCCAGAGACTGAGCGAGGTGAGAGCACGCTCGATCTTTGCGCAACTGTGTTCTGCTGTTGCATCGCTTCACGATCAGAACGTGATCCACCGCGACCTGAAACTCGAGAACGTGCTCGTAGACAAGCACGGCAGCATCAAGCTGATCGACTTTGGCTTCAGTCAGTTCGACCACAGCGACGACCGCTGCGGCGGCTCAGGATCAAGCGAAAAGACCTTTTGCGGCACTCCGTCGTATATGGCACCTGAAGTGGTAGCGAGCAAGAGCTACGACGGCAAACGCGTTGATGTATGGAGTCTCGGCGTAGTACTCTACGTGCTGCTATGCGGTCGGTTCCCGTTCCAGGGCCACACCTTTCATCAGCTGTACCACAATATCCGCACAACACAGTGCGTGTTCCCGATTTCTGGAAGTAGCGGCGAGCACTCTGTGCTGAGAGATGCGCAAGCGCTAATCCGCAGCATCTTTGTGCTCGATCCATCCAAGCGTCCATGTGTGCGCGACATCCTGGCGCACCCTTGGGTGACAACTCGCAGTGAAGTCTTGCAGCCGAGAATCGCCAGCACCCACTTCTTCGCTGCGCTCCTGTCCTGGGATGAAGCTACGGCGCGAATTTGCGAGATGCTCGAGCAGATCTATGGACTAGATGCCTCGGAACTGCAACTCGCGATTCAAGACAAACGGAGAAACGGAGCTACAGCACTTGTTCGTCTCTTGCGTTTGGAAGTTGAAAAAGAGAGTGCAGCGCTACTGGAATCGTCGGAGCCACGACACTCAAGAGCGCAGATTCGATCGAGTGCACGAGGCTGCGAGATCGTCGCTCAGGAAGATCAGCAGGTCAGCTCTCTCAATGCTGATGCTGGATTCATTGCAAGCAGCGTTAACGTGGAGTGTGGAGTTCCAAGCGCGTCGGCGCACAGAAAGCACCTGGATGATCTCATTGGACGTGTGAAAGCATCACTGAGCCTTCAACACTAATCTTTCATGAACACCAGCCATTTTTCTCCACTACAGAGTTGTAACGTCGATCGAATACAGTGCACGGAGAGCTTCGTCAAGAAAAGAGTCATGCATGTGAGCAGGTGTCTGGGCTGGCTTCACGCAACGGATGGGCATCGTATACCAGAGCTTGGTTCAGATTGTCCGAGGAAATCTGAAGCTTCAATCGACACCAGCTTGATCAAACGGTGATTGCATTCCTAGGGGTGACTCGAGAATGAGCTTGATGGGCACGATAATCTGCCAGTTCTCCACCACGAACTGCTGCGCGCATCACCAGCGACAGGACTTCGAGGTCATCACACCGTAGGGAAGAAACTTGCGGTTGAAACAAGGCAGATCGCCGTATCAAGCTGCCCATTTCGAGACATTACAGATATGGAGCACAATCAACAGCCTGCGAAGAGAAAAGCACGGCATCGAATCGAGCTCACACAGAACACCCGCATCTAAGGTCAGGGAAGCAGCAACTCGGTATCTTCAACACCCATGACCTCCGACAAAGACGCTGCACGGCTTCATTACCGCCAGCAGACTGAGGACGATCACCCAGACGACACCGAAGATGTACACGCTTACAAGTGCGCGCGCCGCAAAGGGCGACAGATTGTCTTTCATGCACTCGAGCTCGTGCTTGCCGCGCGGCATCATGCGTGTAACAAAGAGCAACGGGATGAGCGAGACGGCGGTCGTGAGCACTGTGAGCTTCCAGACGCCGTCGAAGTGGCCGCTTTGGAGATCCGGGAGCTCCACTGGCCAAATGGGCAGCAGCATGTTCGAGATCGTGTTGGCGAACGCTTGTGCGACGTTGGTCATGCCCGTCAAAAGCGCGAACGCAACTCCTTCCTGGTTCTCTGGGCACACGCTCACAAAGATGACGGCGAGCGGCAGGTACTGGAAGCCCTTGGCGAACGAGATAACCGCGACGTCGCCGACCGCGAACCAGAATGGCGCAATCCCGAGCGCGTCGTTCACTCCGAGCACGAGAAGCACGTTGAGCAGCGAGAAGACCGCAACGACGGCGCCAGTGATGAAGTATAGAGACTGCCACACGTTTTCGATGCGGTTCATGACGCACTGACGGTAGAGCAGGATGCCGACGAACGTAACAGTCGCGCCGACCGCCGACAGCGCACCGTACTGGAACGCGTCGAAGTGGAACGCGGCCTTGAGATAATTGCCCCACGCCGAGTTGTGCAGCAGGAAGGCGTTGAAGAAGACAAGGAAGCTCACCGGTTGCCACGTCGCTTGGCGCTGCAGCATGATGCCGAGCTGCGTGAGCTGGACTCGGAGAGGATGCACACTTGCCACAAGCGGTTCGTGCATGATCCAGATGCAAGGCGCGACTGTGAGCAGCGGGAAGACGGCGAGCAGCCCAAAGAGCTGCCGCATGGTGAGCCCGACGCCCCACTGGCTTGAGTTGGACACGAGCGCGCCGCCCCAGTAGCCCACCATCTCGCTCACGAATCGACACATGTACACGACGGACTGAACGTGGCCCGGGAAGTGTTCGAGATTGCGCAGCACGCGGTTAGCCACAAGCGCGTCGCTCATGACGTCGGCCATGACGATGCCCACCATCGCGCCGAGTAGCAGCAGTGAAAAGCTTGCGACCGAGAGTGCGTCGGCGTAGACGCTCAGCAGCAGGTGGAAGAATGAGCTCGTGAGACAGCCGAGCAGCAAGTAGGGCTTGAAGCGCAGTCCGGCGACGGGAACGCTATCGGGCAGCACTCCGAAGAGCACCTTGAACGTCCAAGGCAGCAAGCGTACGACCGCGACGGTGCTTAACTGCGCGTCAGTCGCCCCGAGCGAGCGCGGAAAGATCTCGATGAACGCCGCTGGCAGCGAGTAGAGCAGCCCTGTGTAGATGTACGTGATCGGGATCGCCACGGTCCCCGTCGTCCAGAGCGATACAACTGATCTCGCGTCTGAGTTCTTAGCGTTCTCGGAGGAAGTCGTGGGTGTGAGCATGTTGAGTCCAAACGCATCGGATTTTGCACGATCAGGCTGGTTGTCGCGGAGCTCCACGTAGCAACAGCTCTGCGCGTCCGCGTCATCGTGCGAAGAGTGGGTCTTCTTCATCCAGATGAAAGAGAGCAGGAGACTCGGTGAGTCGCTCTGCAATCGCGACTTTCCAGGATCGTGACTTGTAAACACTTCACTCGATCACTGACATCCGAACTCCCTGGCTCGAGTACTCGGGCAAAGCCTTCGATGAGACGATGGATAAGCTGGTAGACTGTAGTGAGATGCCTTGCTTAATGACCGCCGTGTGGAGTGCGTGTGCGTCGTCGTTGAGCACCTGAAGCGATCAACCTCACGATCGGCGCTTGGAGCTGTCTAGTCCATTCTCAAACTTGTCCTGTGTACTCGCAACGACACAGCACGATCCAAGACAACGACGGTAACAGCGACCACCGGTACGAAGGACGCGCCGCACTGAGACGACACTCAGATCCCGTCACAGCGAGGCAAAGTCGATCGTCACCTTGCCGGTGCCACCTCGGGGCATACCGATGTTTATCCAAACGTCTTACTGCTGTAAACTGTGACGTGTGAGCGGATCTCATTACGAGCCGAATTCGCTTATTCGAGGTCAAAAGGGAGCACGGGGGGGGGGGGGGGGGGGGGGGGGGGGGGGGGGGGGGGGGGGGGGGGGGGGGGGGGGGGGGGGGGG